>CAVNYN010271311.1:0-98409 GCA_963692815.1 Nyctanthes arbor-tristis
CCTAATCTTCTCTCTTCCTCTACAATAACCAAACTTTTTACAAATAGGGAAATCTCCTATCCCTTGTCTTCTTTCGAATCTTAAAACTGATCTAATACCATATTATCATGTAGTGTGTATCGGGGCATGCCACATGGTTGTGATTTCTCATGTGGTGTGTCTCGATGCATATTACTTAGTCATTTGATACGATATGATGAAATACTATGTGGTGCTAGATTGAGACTATCTGAATCATCTTCCTAATTTTTCCTCCGAAACATGATATAATGAATATATTCAATATATATGAAAAATATGCTATCCAATATATATATATATATATATTATATTCAATGGTTGTTGAATGTAGAGAGATAATAATAGGTATCAAAAACATTTTTAATGTTGCTAAAGTTGCACCGGCACCTAATGAATATATATATATATATATTCATTAATCAAGGAAAGATATTCTTTAACCAATTTAAGAAAATTTAAAATTATAGCGCAACAGAGAATTAAGTTTGAATTAATTAAGTAAAGATTAATTACCCCTCTATTTGCCCTCCTATTAGACGAGTCGATGTTGATTCTCAAGGGCTCAAATGTAATTGAGAGGCTCTGTGAGAATACTATCTAATTTATTTTTTAGATGAAATACATATATGAAGCCAAAAGAAATAGAGCAACATTATTTCGAGCTACATCATTGAGAAATAGGGGCAACATTATTTCTATTCCAAGCTACCCAAGGATATTAGAATAAAAAACTCATTCGTTAGTGGATAAGTTGGCCTCAAAGACTACTATCCTCAAATTAATTAGAATATATGCGATAGATTTCAAATCACTTGGTCATAATAATTGAACATTTTTAAAAGGTCAACTTCATTAATATTTATAATTATATTTTCATAATATTTGCCTCTAATTCCTAATTTTTGCTTTTTGCATTTATTACTTTTTTTTTGCTGAGAGATTATTTGCAGACTTTATAATTTCAAGTATTCATATCTAATAGTTAGAACAATGTGCAACGCATTGGTATTTTGCTACTATGTTCATCTTTTATGAAAATCTGATAGTGACTAACTACTCAAAATTTTAAATGATACTGTAAATTTCAACAGTATTATTATATATGATAATATGATTCAATTGGCTGTCTTAATCATTTATTAAATTATTGTATAATCTTCATTGACATTTATTATAACTTTTAGACTACCCGTGCAACGCACAGTTAAGAATTCTATTAATAATAACAACAGCAAAAACGTTTACTACAATGACAAACATTAAATGAGAAATGATTTTTGTTAGTGGTTTAAACAAGTATTGCAGTAGTTTTGTTCTCACATTAGAGATCTCGGATTCGAATTATACCTTCCTCTCCCTCATTTTCCCACCAACCCACCCCCAATCTTCCCCTTGTATAAAATTTTTTTTAAAAAAAATGACATTTACTATGATGAACATAAAATGAGAATCAAACGTGACTAAAGCTAAGCTAGTGATGAGAATGCACATGGTGCTATACATTTGACATTAGATCATTTTCAATGAAAATGATGCATTACCATATACAGTAAATGCATTACCATATACAGTAAATGTAATTTATAAGTGACTATGACATATCATTTTCCTCTACAATTTTAGCTTCCGATTTATATAATGAATGGAATGTGTATTAGAGATTTATATAATAAATGTGAATATGTAAAAAGTGATTTATCAATTTGTATTATGAAGTAGAAATGTCACGCTAGTGGGGAATTCCTTAGATTGGTATTAAAGCTAGACTACATTAGCTCATCATCAACTACATTAAACTTGAATTGAGTTAAAGTTGATTTTGTAACGTGTGATCTACCAAATCCTACTTATAGCCAAAAGAAGTTACGTGCAACAATTCAAAAGTTACACTACTAAAAAATAGGGCTTCACCGACCGAAAATTCCGTCAATGATGCTAAGAATTCCATCGGAAATAGCCTTCACTGGAGGAATTTTTCTGTTAGAAAATCCGTCGGTGATACCCTGCTCGATCTTGTTTCTGATGGAAATTTTGAATCTGTCAGAAATTTTCGATGGAATATAATTCCGTAAGACAAAAATCCGTCTGAAATTTTTGACGGACTTAAGAGTAAGTTGGAAATTTCCAATGGAATTATATTCCGTCGGAAATTTCTGACGGTCGCAAAAAATAATAAAAAATTTTTTTTGGTCCAACCCAACCCGCGAGACCCCAACCGGTAACCCGCGACTTTTATTTCCCCTTATCCGCCCAAGGAGATTCAAAACCATGACCTAACAGTTGGGGAGTAAAGTCCCAACCGCCAAGCTACCATGCGTTCTTGTTAATATATTGCTCCGAAATTTATATAAAGTATATTCGAGTAATTTTGCTAATTAAATAATATTGAATTTTCCTTTCAAACATTTGGGCTTTTTATTAATTAAATTTTTGGTATATATTATTTCATATATGTCATTTATTGTCTAAATTTATTTGTCTTTAACAATTAATATAAAATTAATATGTCATTTTATTTACAGTCATTGTTTTAAACATTAACCACTAATATTTTTACAAATGAATTTCCAAACATTATAAGAGTGCATGTAATCGATCTTTTCATAAGACAAATATACATGTCATATATGCGAATGGAATAGATAGAAATGATTATATATGTATGCACATGCCACACATATGTCTAATAATAATTGATAGATCACTCTTAACTACTCAATGCCTCATGAATTTCATACCTACAATGATTGTTATACATACTGAGATTCTATTTTTTATATTTTTATTTATATTCCATGTCAACTGGTATCCAATGTGGAGATTGTTCACATTTATTTATTTATTTATTTTGCTCTTTTTTTTCTAACTTTAGTTTGTACTTTTAATTATGGATACAAAAACATAAATTATTTCCTATTTTATATCTAACGGTTGTTGATTATTAATAACACTTTTAATTTTTTGTAACGTTTTAAATTTAGAACAAAATTTTACTTGCTATATATATCAGTTAACAACTTATCTTCTAGTTTGCAAAAAAAGTTAATATATCTCCTATATATTTTTTACAATTTAAAAGCTAATGTATATTTATTATAGAATATTGTGTATATTAAAATTAAAACCTATTAATAAAGTAATTGCATAAATTATTATTGTAATTAAAAAATAAAATTTATCTCATACTTACTGAAAAAAAATTTTAATTAACAATATTTAGTATAATAAAGAAAGAAAACTTTCAAGATCTTATAAAGGAAAATTAAGATATATTTTTATAGATATTTTCGACAGAAATGGATACTTTCCGTCGGAAATTTCCGATGGAAATTGAAGTCGGTCAGAAATTCCGTCGGAAATTTCTGTCTGTCATTTCTGTAGGAAATTTCTGAAGGACACAATATATCGTCGGAAATTTCCGACGGACAAGTGGAGGCCGTTGGAAATTTCCGACGGAATTGTCGTTCCGTCAAAAATGTCCGACGGAATCAAGGTCCGTTGGAAATTTCTGACAGAAAGCCATTTCCGTCAGAAATTTCTGACGGATTTTCGTCCGTCGAAAAAAATCTGTCAGTGATACCTAATTTTCTAGTAGTGTTACATCAATGATATGGTAGAGAGAGCATTTAGGGGTTGGTCTTTTTTCTTTTTATTTTTTTAAATAAGTAATAGCGTAGGTGGGGTAGCCACTCTCCGCAGCTACCCCATTTTTGGGGGGAAAAAACCCCTTTTTTACTCTTTGAAAAATTAAATTTTTTGGGTTTTATTTAGGGGTAGTTTCAGTTGCTCCTTCTATCATCTTCGGCCTATACCTTTTACTATACATGACTTATTTTGATTTAGGTAATCAATCTTGAATAAATTGACATTGCACACTACACAACTCTTTGCCAACCAACTGCAAAACTTACCTAGCATATAGTGATGCTCCATCCAATGAGGTTAATAGTAGAAAATAAAGAATTCGCCTAGGAATATAAAAATTTTACCATCTTTCTGTAGAAAACATGAAGAGAGAAACTGTAAAATTAAAAAAATAATAAATAAAAACATCATTTGTTTCTTATAGCTTTATTTATAGTTAACGGTATCTAAATTACGCATTAACTTAAACTAAAATCAATCAATCCCAGTTAAAAAAAGGGAAAAAGAAAAGAAAAGAAAAGAAAAATCAATCACTCCCCACTAGTTGGAACCATACAAGTGAACATTTTCTATCTTGCTTACTGAAAATCTGATTGATTTTCCTATAGTATGCGAAACTATAAACTCTATATTAAGTTGGTGTTTTTTTTTTAAATGCAACGGTATATAAGGAATGAGGTGGAAATTAGGGGGAGGTATGTGTGGCTGGAACTCAGGCATTTAATCATGCGTCACAATTTAAACTGCGTGTTTTTGTTTTAAGAATAATAAAATGAAATGCACGGAAATAAATGATGAAAAAGTGAGTAGCATCGGTTGAAAATACAAAAATATGTGGATTATTAATCTCTATGAATAATAAATAGGACAATTGAACAATTTTATATAAATATAAGCACTTATATAATTATATGTGGTGAATACGTGCAAATTCAATGAAACGCCTTCAAAATTGGCGCGCCAATGTATGCACACACCTATATGTATGTATAGACATCCATGTTTATCAGCGTGTTTTGTTGATTTCAACTTTTACCAAAACAATATTAAATGATGTATAAGTAATGAAATAAACTAACTGACTTGGGGACAAAGGTCCAAAGTATGAAGAAAACATTTAACCTTTCCGTGGATATCACTCCAACAAAAAGGGCCTATCGCGGCGACCGAAGTCGTTGCTATAGGCCAAAAAGTCGTCGCTGTACATCTACTGCTACGACAATGAGGAGATAACGTTGTTAGTGCAGACTCGTGGTCAATTGCCAAATAGTGATGACTTTTTTTTACCTATTGCGGTGATCTTTCTGGCGACGACAACAGTCGCCACTATATGTCATCGCTGTAACTTTTAACGGATTTTGTAATTAAAAAATTATTTTTACATGCCCAACACCATTCGGATCAACCCGTCATATAACCCGACTCGGGATGATACTTGTTTATTACCTCTCATTATTTGGTGGCA
The DNA here is from genome assembly GCA_963692815.1 of Nyctanthes arbor-tristis. Lineage (NCBI taxonomy): Eukaryota > Viridiplantae > Streptophyta > Magnoliopsida > Lamiales > Oleaceae > Nyctanthes > Nyctanthes arbor-tristis. The sequence continues at coordinate 5,132 of CAVNYN010271311.1, forward strand.
CTAGGACTCAAATTCGGATCAACCCGTTCTATAACCCGACTCGGGATGATGCTTGTTTATTACCTCTCATTATTTGGTGGCACTAGGACTCAAACACATGACCTCGCATACAAAGAAGGTCACCGATTGTCTTGAATTAACTTTTAGTAATTTCTTTGCATTTATAATATATATTAGATAAGTTATTATAACTATAACGAAGATATTTTGTCTATAGTGAAAACTTTGTTGTTAGTATATGTAATAACAAAGGCGGGAAACCTTCCCGCCAATTTTTTAGCGACGACATACTTAGGTGTTCCCCACAATGACGACATAAGTATGTCGGCGTTGTAGACACACCCTACGGCGGCTACTTTCTAGTGTCGCAGGTGTAGGTTGGATCCTACAGTGGCTACTTTTTTGGCCGCAGTAGCTAAAGTTATTGGGACGACATTACTACAAGAAATCTTACTTTTAACGACGAGCATTTTTACCTAGAAATTTTTCTTGACCTGCTTTTAACAACCAAAATGACTATTTTACGATCAAAGTATCATTGTTAAATATGATATTTTTTGTAGAATGTCATTGTAAAATGTCGTCGTTGTAGCCCCTATTTTCTGTAGTAATATTGAATATGTGTAAGTTGGGAGAAAAAAGGGGAAAAAGTGCAAATTTGGAGCATCCATGTGCTCAAGCAAATAAATACGTGAGTTTTTATAATTATCACATAGTGATATTGTGACAGAGGCTTACTATTTTTTTTATTTGAAGAGTTTTTACCAAACTATATTAGGAAATAAATATCATGAAATTAATTAATTATAAGTCAACTATGCTTTGGGGCTACTTAGAGGTTTTGAGTATCATACAAACATTTTCCCTTTGAATAAATATAAACATTTTATGTGTCGACTATGTGCAAATTTCAGAAAACAATGTGCAAACTTAAAGCCCATATATGCATGTATATGGATCGGTATATGGTCTGTTGTAGCACTGTGCGTCAGTTGCAATCCATTGGGGAAATAAATGTTTGTTGTACACATATGACGACCCCATCCCCTAACGTGTTCAATAGACATTTGTCACATAATACATTGGACTCTATAAATGGTGTCTAGTAGACACCATAGAAAAACTAACAAGAAACTACAGACAAAAAACCACACACACAATTGAGGCTTTCATTTCAGCCTTGGGGTTAGCTAAGCTAGAGGTCTTTGAGTGTTGAGCGATCATTTTTCCTTTTATGTGCTGACTATGGGCAAATTCAAGATATGTAAGTTAAAATGTACAAACTTGATACCCATTTTTACGTATATAGAGCGGAAATGATAAAAAATCATTTGTCAGACATCATAAATAGTTTGAGATGTCTGCGTGACGTGCATCTGAGCACGTTGCCTTAGTTCAATGGTCAGTTATGTTGGCTCGTAAAATTGATGTAGCGTACCCAGATTCAGCCACACATCTGTCTACCATATATCTAATTTTATATCATTTCTCACATACCTACACAGTCAATTAGAAATTTCATGCATAAGTTGCAATTCATGAGGGAAAAAGCCTATATTGTACATATACATATGTTCCAGTGTATTCACTAGTGCTAGGTATTAGTTCTTAACCGATTTACCATATTATTATATATTTCTGTCACCCTTTTACAATTTTTTTTCTCAATTGCTTTGCCTTTAAAGCTTGAATAGTTTTCATATGAAAAACTACGCTGGACATAATAATTTTGCATTTTGTATATCAAATTTACTTGTTTTAGTAATTTGCAGTCACTTGAAATATGAAATCCACTCGATGGCAAGAAACAGTGGAGAGATAATCATATGCACATGAGGCTTTCATTTTGGCATTGACAAATAGAAACAGTGGTAAGATTGCCTCAGTAAGTGATGATTCATGGATAAAGGTGCCGAAACAGAAATGCTTCATCTAGAACTCTTGAGCATTAAAAACCGGTAAACAAATTTACTTCTGGAGGCAGAAGTTTAGAATTAGAGGCGTATGATTGAGAGATCAAAAGAATTTTTTTTTTCTGTCCTTATTACATGCAAATGTGCAAAATCAAGAAAACAGTGTATAAATTCATTACATGATCAATCAGCTCTCAGCGGGTTTCTTTTGATTCTCATTTTCATCATTGAACAATAAAAAAAAAAAAGTGGACAAAAAGTTTGTCAAAACAGACATTTAAAGTGATTATCATGGATTTAAAATTGATGCATGCTATCATGTGAGCTTCCCACACTTTAGAATTAGAGTTCGATTCCCTTCCCTTTCGATCCCTCTGTAACATCAAAAAAAGAAAAAAGAAGTAATGGGTCATTGTGTTGAAAAATAGTCTTACATATGTGTCAGTTTTGTTAAATTTTTTTGTTTGTATTTTTCTCTAAATAGCTCAATTCTTGAACAAATTTATCGACTGCCTCTAGACTAGTAAATAGTAATTCAACTAGCCCTTCATGTGCTCAAGTTAAAATTTTCTTCAATCAAGTGGATGAATAAGTTGGATGAATCACCACCGTAGATCTTGTTTTTACTCCACTCATTTGGGTCAAAAGGGGTAAAAAGTTAAACATCATCATTAGAGTCCTCATCCAGTGATTTCTCTACTGATAATAAAGAAAATTGGGCATAAACTGCTTCAATACAGGTCCTCAGTCAATGACGATTTTTTCCTCTTCGACAATTGTTAATTATGATGCTACGTACTTGCACGTTGTGCTAACTGATCGTGTTGCATGATTGTCGCCATCGTCTAGATTTTGCGAGAAACGATCCATCTCTAAATGAAAAACATGGTTGAGCTTCGACACCGACTTGACCTAGTCATACAAGTTAAGTACTAGGCCAGATTCTCAGTATTTGTGAGCGAATCCACAATTCTTTAATGTCCTAGAGCACAACTAATGTTGGGAGAAAAAACCCTCCCCGCCCAAAAAAAAAAAAAAAATAAAACCCAAATAATGTATCAAAGTGAAGGTGTAAAAACCTCTTTTTTTTTTTTTTTGGGAAGCTAAATGAGGGGCCAAAGTTGGCAACTCCCACTCCCCTTACAATCTAATAAAGTACCGTCACGTGTCTAATTCATATTCCTCTCCTTTTTTTCCCTACATATTATTTGAAAATATGTTTTTTTTTTCCTCTGATTTTTTCCATTTGGCTTTCTTCCTCAACATTAATCTTGCTAGTAACTTTTAGTAATGTTATGATCAATTGAGAAAAGTTAAAAGGGGTTCAATCCCATCAAGATATTCATTGGAATCAAAGAGGCTAGATTACTTTCATTGTTTTTATGCTTTCCAAAGCATTATATTGAATGAAGTAGTTTCTTCTTTTGGGTTACAACACTTTTAGTGTTGGGGTACTAGCCGGGGAAGCGAAGAGGAAATAATCCATTTTCAAATAACGTATGAAGAAAGCTGGGAGAAAAATGGGTATAATATGTTGCATGAAAATATTCCATCGTTCATGAACATGAACTAATTAAAATAACGGTTTCATGAATTTAAGCCACTGAACTTATTAATGTGACCGTTGTACGTATTCCCTCGTTTACTGACTTTGACGTGAAGTTTTTCCTTTTTTAATTTTTTACAAAATATTTTGCTGTTGCATTTTTTACTTTTCTTGTTCATTTTTCATATTTTTTAATTCTTTTTATTTTCTACTTAATAATATGTTTAATTTTGACGTTAAAACTAGACACGTGGTGAGATATAATTGGTTTGTCAAATTTTCTTTTATAGTCAAGGATGTTGGGAGAATGGGGTTAAAACAAAAAAAGGGAGCCAAATTTAGACGATCACTTACCCATTTCCACACCCAATATAGGTTTTTGTCCCCTCAAAATACATACACTATTTGGTTTTGAGGGGATCATAATAGAGTATTTCTTTCCTTTTTTTTTTTTTTGGGGTCAATCATTAGAGTATTTCTAGTGTGTGGGGGGCCCGGGGGGACTGACAATGAAAAATTAAAAGGGAAAAAATTATTTCAAAAGAGGAAGGAAAGTCAAAAGGGGCTAAAAATCCTGTATTAAGGAAGACTTTTATAAAAAGTTTGGCATCCATTTTGCATTCCCCCTCAAGGTCATTGTTTGAGGTAAGTTGAACAAATGTGAAAAACCCATCCTTGGAGTTTTTGCCGTAACATTAATATTGCTCTTAGATGTGCTTTGGGTGTTAGTTAACGATCACAATTTAAACTGACTCGACAGAAAACCTGCGGGACGCCAATCAGAATAGAGATCGGAAGATTTTTTTGCTCTCATGGGTGGGCAGGTTGGGTCACTTTGGGGCAAACATCAGGTCGTGGGTAAGCATCAACGCGGATTAGCCCAGCTCACCCCGTTTAAATTGAAAAACATTTAAAGATAAAAAATATGAAAAAAATAACAAAAAATATTTGAAACGGGTAGTAAACGGGTCAAAATGCCGACCCAGTCCACCCTGAATTTTGAAGGGGTTGCAGGGGTGGCGGCCCGAAAAATGCTTCACGGGTTACCCTGTTTACTTTAAGCAGTCATTTCTAATCTAACAAAATTAGTTAGTCATATTAATTAGGGAAATTTAGATATGGCACCCTTTTTTTCAATAAATTGTACATATACCTTAATTTTGTTTATTTTGCGGATTTGTACTTAAAGGTTGCATGTTTGCACCCATTTTTTAAGCGGTATTTTTTTATTATTTTTAATTCTATTTGGGGTTTTTGAATTATTTAATATATTAAATTTATTATCTAAAAATTATCTGAATGTTCCTTTTTAAACTTTCACGTAATATTCTATAGATCACGTCTATGATATCTATCTGTACATTTTTGAATTTAAAATTTAAAACATGTAAAATTATCATGAGTTAATATCTTCTTTTTGGTTAGCTGAACATGTTATTTTCTTAATTAATAATGATAATTGGAGTTAATTATTTTTGGATTTATATTCATTAATTAATTAATAATGTATCCCTCCTCTGTGCTTTCATTTTTATCATCATCTGGCTACGCTATTAGGACATTACCTTTTCTCTAGAAGAATTATAGGCTCACTCTTCATTAATATAATAAATTAATAAGGATTAGACATGTGTACATGTTCTTGCTTATGTCAATTATAATTAATTGGATGAATCTCTTTGAAGTTGTCTCTCTTCCTCTTATCTCAGTCAGACGCCATTTTATTCTCGTACTTATTAGAGATCCAACTTGTTGGCTGGGGCTGAGGGGGTGATTGTTCCTGGGGTGATTGTTCCTTTTTATGTTTGATAGATGCGTAGAGATGTCTCGTTCATATGATGCTGGTACATATTTGATACAACTGCCATCTCGTCGGTGTGATACAACCGGATCAAATGATACGTTATCTTGGGAGAGTAGTTGATATGGGAAGCCAACTTGTTAACTTCATGATTCCTAACAGCATTTTCCATGTCACTATGTCCCTTCCTTCGCCATTGGGTTTTACACCGGTTACTACATTGTCAGTTGGGACTGAATTACAATGTCTGTAGTCTAACTTATTTCGTTTAAGTAATGCGGTATTGATTTGTTTCTGTTTCATTTTAATAGATTGGTGAGTACTTTTTGTCGAAGGAGCTTTGGTATAAGGGAAAGATCAGTGTCAAAACTAATAGCCATGTCTTCTCAACATTGAAGCGGGTTTTCACAGTATCTCAGCATGGAATAATCCAATTTTAAAGATTGAAGGTAACATGATATTATCCCATACCTTAAGACTGAGTGATGAAGAAGAGAGTCTTCACGTTAATATTTATTCAAAGGGATGAGTGGACGTTAATTATGTATCAGAATTGAAAATTCTGATATTCAATTCCCTCTTGTATATATAATTGTATTTGAATTGGCCAGATATATTTTCAAATTCGATGGATATCCCAACAAATTTGATTTTCTAACTGCGTTCTATTAGATTATTATATCTAAGGATGTTGGTGGATTAATTAATAATTAATAATTGCAATTATTTTTTTTATTTTGGCTGTATAATTTGTTCTCAATGATAGGCTACCTATTCCTGAGAATTAAAAATGTATTTATACTATTTATTCATTTTATGATGTATTGCTGAAAGTCTAGTCTAATTTTGACCTTTTTACCTAAAGCACCATATTAATTATACATCTATATCTCTACATAAATCTCTACTTGCTAAGAGGGCCAAAAATATCCGCTTATGGACAAAACCCATATGCTTTTGACAAAAAGGTTGTCCATTAAACTGAAATAAGGGTCCACTGAAATGGGCCTTAAATAGGAGCTAGACAAAATGGATGTAGATTTTCAGATAGAAGAAATGCACATGGGATCGGTACAAGTCTCACATGAATGAAACCTGCTTTCTCTTGGTTTGCTTCCTCAACCTAAAACAACTTCTATGTGTACTCTACCAATTATAATTCCTCTCATCTTTTGAGGCTATCCTAACCAGTGTTTATGTTACCTTGATCTTAAGTCATATAGAAAGATGACAAAAGTTTTATTATCAATAAGTTCAATATCACATGTATTGTGACACATAAAGAAATATTCTTGTGCTAATGAAACATGTTCTTATAAAAAACCATAGAGTTCGTCTATAAAATAACGTCTCGAGACATGTTACCTACTTGGTTTTTCCTTCATAATTAGGATGCACCCATCCTTCTTTCCTACCATCTGAATGGCAAAGTAATGTGCTATTGTGCTAGCTAGTTAACAAGTAACAGTAAAAGGGATACTCAACAATATAGAAACAAGTATTTTTTTTTTTTTTTGTGAATAATTCTACTTTGACAAACGTGAGGCATATATGATCACCGTTTAAAAAGTGGTGCGAGGTATTGAAGGAAAAAACAAAAAAGAAAAAGAATTCTATCAATTGTATTTTTTATATAACTTTTTAATATCACTGTTTGCTCAAATAAACAAATTAAACTGCACAACTCATCATTTTTATTGCTAGATGGCACAACTGCGTGCCATCTGAATAGTAAGACATCTTTATCAGATGACGCACATTTCATGAGTTTCTTCTATATATTATTTATTTTGTAAATGAAAATTAAACAACTAAAGAGTGGAATATCATTTATAGAAAATTAATACTGAAAATGATAGTTATATATACATATTGTATATGGTTGATTCAACAAATTCATTAGTAGTTACAACGTCTCATCTTTTTTATTTTAATTGATTTTAACAATTCAACTGCTTTCATTATTATTATTATTATTATAATTATTATTATTATATATATAGTGCATATTGAATTAAATAATTACATGTTTTTATTGTACACTGTATTTATTGTTTTTGAAGTGTATATAATAAGTACTTATACAAGGGACTTAAGACATTTTTAAGCACCCTCTCAGTTGTATCTAAACGAGTGAGTTAGGGATGACAATGAGGTGGAGCCCGGCTCCATTTAAAGTGGGACGGGGCGGAAACGAAAATGCCCGTCAATCTCCCTGTATGATTAAAAAAATTAATTTAATAAATAAAAAATAATGAAAACTATGTATGTAGGGCAGGGATGAAAAAAATAATAGTACTCCTGGCCGATCAGGACTTGACATGTGAATTCAGATGTCCCAATTTGTTATTTTAAATTAGGCCTGAAACCCACATATAGGTTTTTGATTAGAGATCCCTGATGGACCACCAAAAATGTTGCTCGTTTTCTGTCTTCTTCGGGTTCAACAAGGCTAACTCTTCTTTAATGTTGAACAAGATAAGATTAAAGTGTTATTTTGGTGTACATATATAACAACCAAATTAAATAAGTTTGTATAGTTAATTGTTTCTTTACAAAATCCAATTAAAAGAGGTCGGAAATGGTTTACACTGAATTATTTATTGCTTATAACAGAAGTAAAGTAAAAGCAAATTGAAACTTTTTATTTTATATATACATTGTGCACCAATCACAACACACTTTAATCTTCCATAAACCAATCACGAGAAAAACCTGTATGTTTAACTTTATCTAGGCAATAGTGTATGTTACAAAATCCCTGAAACGAATAAGTATCAACAATTATATTTAATTATACTCAATTATACTAAATATATTTGATATGACAGCAAATTAATTAGCTCTCAAAGTCTTTGTTTTATCTAACAACTTTCCTTTTTTAATTAATCACACTTCAATTAAGAAAAAATAATGACTATTAGTTCTATTATTAATACTGGGGTGTTGGTTAACAAATTCTGAAGTCTTACACCTAATGTCCACCTAATTAAATGTGGGATTTCATGCTTGAAAGATAGGGTTTGGTAGAATTAGTTTAGACATTAAATCATCATCCATTAATTATAAGAGAGATGTAAAAAGCTATTAAATAAACCTACTCTACTATTACTTCGATTTGGTTATTCGTTTCGGCTTACCTTCTAATTTTAACCATTTATGTTACTTCATTAATCTCGTGAACTTGACTTTCTTTCAAAAAGGATAATCACCGACTATTAGTCCCATTGTCCATGTGTGATTTTATCATATATGTTCTAAATTATTAAAATTGTGCATTAGACCTATTTATTACATGAGTGGTGGATATATAGTTAAGTACTGTTACTGTAAATAGGTAAACAAGATTGTTCTTATAAAATAATTAACGCATAAGATATATAACATCAAGTCTTGATATTTTTATTGTTTTATATACAATAACAACGACAATCTTTTCGTGAATAAAGAATTAGAGAACATTATAGGAATCTTTTTCTTGCTTGTGCACACAAGTTTGTGGAGTGTCGACTACAAGTTATTATTATACAACTTTAGTTTTGTATAATATTGTATTTTCTTTTGCCCAACAACCTTTTTTCCCTTTCCTTTTCTTTTTATTATTTTTATTATTATTGCCATTTTTTTAAAAATTCTTGAGACAAGTAGCCAATGCTCAGGTAGACTATAAAGTTAGCAACGTACGATGAAAAATATTGGTATCTTGGCTTCCTACATTCTTGGGATCTCATGTTCATATTCTATTCTCCCTTGTGAAGGAAGTTGAGCCAAATATAAGTGCTTACAATGCCTAACAGCATATAGTTCTCATTTCGATTTTTCAATATATTTTTGTCTCAGAAGAATAGGTGTCACAACTTACACTCAAAATAAGCTTTCTAATGCTTTCAGTTTTGAATACAATAAGCTTGGAATCTTTTCTTCCAAATAAATGTTAAAATGATCTGAAAACTCGAATATCTACCTTTTGTCATCTAACAACGAACTCGTGAGCATTATTGGTTTGACTATATTGGATGAGATTATCTAAAAGTTCAATTTGAACAGCAATCTTAAAGTTCTTCTAACATTCATCCTATAATATTTTACTTAACACGCAAGTGATTTATACTCAAAATATTGTCCTCCCTCACCACCCCCAGTCATTTCCATATTAGAGCGTTACAAAAAATGCTCAAAAATTGTATATGTTTTGAATTGCAATTGCTTTGATGATAAGATTTTTATAAATGCCAAATAATTGGGAGATGCTATACCATCAAGCAAGGTCAAAGATATTCATCAATGGATGAGACAAATGGTACCATCCCATTTAAATTTTTCTTACTTTTCCAACTCCACTCAATCTTCCAATTACTTAATGGTCTTTGATCATTTTGAGGATGATTCTTTATATATACACTACCACTTTAAGTTATTTTACCTTTTAGCTCTTTTCTTGCTTATAACTCTACCGTCACTCACAACTTGGAAACTCAAAATTCTACTTTCTAGCAAAGTTCTCAAAAACACACCAAAATTACAACAAAGCAATCATTATAAATCATAGTTCTATGGACCAAGGCCATGCTTATAATGATATACTAATTAATGCAAAACAACTCTATACATCCTAAGATATCTTGTTTTACTTGATACGTCTCCCGCTTAAAAAATTCAGTCTGACTATAGAAACATCACCCCTCTCTCACGGAGCTCAACTTGCCACGTGGCTGCACAACATTGGGAGCTCCGTGAGAGGAGATGTGAGGTTTCCACAGAAAATCACTAAAAAATTTAACACCTCATATTACATAAATTCATCTAGGCGTGATTGTGTAACCATACAAATGAACACCCGATATGTCATCTAATTTCACCACACTCTCTTACACCTTGAATACTTACTTAATGTCACCGTACTATAATTTTCGTAATTAATATGTGTAATATGTGAAACCTTTGACTTCTTGGAAATGTTAACGTACGTATGCCTGCATGATGAATTCTTTTTTCCCCCATGACTAATAATTGCATAGTGGCTTGATAAGTGAATAAAATCAAAATAATTGAATGAAAGTGGATTTATAATTTCTGCAAAAAGAATGTGTAAAAGGCGTGCTACGGACGCAAACGCACTTTATCATGATGAGTTTGTCCCATGCAAAACACATACACTTTTCTACTGTCACCCCTAGCTCGTAGACACCAATAAGAATTAGCCAAACACTTGATTTTACCTAACGAGTTTACGAAAGTTGTTTTATTTTTTAATGAAAAATGTACTTTGGAAGACACCCACAACCTTAAATAAATATATATAAGTAACAACGTAGCAAAATAAGTACCCGCATGTAAACTCATTTTAATGAGAAGTGAGAGAGAGAGAGAGAGAGAATGGATCAGATTGAAAAATAAAAATTTGTACTGTGCATGCTGATCCTATGAAATATTTGAATATGGTTAGTTTAATTGACCATTTTTATTTAAAAATAAAATGGGTTTGTAATCAGATGCTAGGATTTGAGCTTGAAGAAGTGTATCTATATAATTTATCTTATATATGCAATACATAACATTAATCTTGAGATACTTGTCTGAGTCCAATATGAAAATTCATGCTCGTCTTAATGACTAAAAAGTCGAAATAATATTCTCTTGGCTCTTGCTTCTTCTAATTTTAGCTAACTTATCCTATCCAATTATGTAATCGATTGCGACACGTCGTTAATCATACAATCTCTCACAAAAATACTCTGACTATTTACGGAAAAAAATCATGATCACATATCCAAGTTATTAGGCAAAATTAATTTTCATCCAAACAATTTCTATTGTTTTCATATATATCAAAAATGCATTTTTTTTTAAATATAAGGGGATTATAAAGGAAGGGAGGAAATTTCGAGGAGGGGTAGGCATGATTCAGATCCAGGATCTCTCACTCAAAATGTGAAAATCTAAACATTACAACACAATTCGAACCACATAAAAAATTCATATATTAGTAAATTGAGAAACAACATTTTTCATCATTTGTACTCTAGTGTCCTATTGGTATTTGGTTTCTTCCTATTTTCAATCAAGAATTTAGGTATTGAGGTGAAAAGTTTAAATTTGGTCAAAAGATCGTACATAAGTAGATTGTCAATAAAGATATTGTATTGTAAAAATGATATAAAATCATACGTATAGCACCATATGACGCTATACAGACATATAACATGTATCGATGCGGCAACATATGGCGCCATACAAATATGTAGCATGTATCAATGTGCGCCACATAATTGTAGTTGTCCATAATATGATGCTATAGTATATAGTATTAGATCAATACTCAATATATTGCACGATTGGTTATTATATTTTGCACAAATATGGAGAAACCATATTTCTCGGCCGAGGGACCACGACGGAACCAAACTTCGCTTTTTCGGAACTAAGGCAACATAATGTTAACATCAGCCACATTGAGAAAAGATGCCATCCTATATACACTTGTACTGACAATAATATTTATCAGGTATAATATGATTTTAAAGAAAAAAAAGAAAATTTATAGTAATTTTTCGTCAAAAGAAACAGAACGTTAATGGGGTGTAATATTTTTGTAAGTTATATGTTGAAAATATTTAATGATAATTTATTTGTATTTAAAAATTATATTTATCATAGCACTAGTAAAAAATAAAATTAAAAAAAATGGTAAAAAGAAAGAGAAGAAGAAGAAGATAATTGGTGCAAGCGATGAAGAAAAAATAGGACACAGGCTGTCCACAGTTTAATTCATATCTGGTTTGTTCACAAATGGATATTCTTTCTGCTTGGAATTCTCCTAAACTTTGCAAACTACAAATAATGTTCGAATTAACTTGTTTTCTTTATTAATCAAAATTTGGAATATTTCACTTTTACTTTATTTCCCACTTAAAGAATAAATAATCACTTCTTGTGTTTTCTAAAGAAAGTAGCGTTTTAATCCATTGCTGATTAATTACAATAATACTGTTGAAAGATGATGATAAGATAACATCGGTAGTTAAGATGATCCAATCCTATTCTTCTGCTAACTAACTGGCAAAATAACAAGCAGATTAGAGGAGTCATGTGTTAATAGAGCATGTTTTCTTTAATAATGTGTTAATCTATTGGTACGCGATTAAGCCATTCTTGTTCTTGTTTATGGACAAAACAATAATAACAAACGAAGATAAAACATAAAAGTAAAAATAGAGTCAAGTATATTATGAAAGTGATGAAATATGTAGAAAGGAAATAATTGGACATTTTATATCAACAGATGGTGCTGTAAGTAACCATTGAGATGATGTTGAAATTGTTGCACGTAACCAATTTGAAAGCCAAAAAGCGTTGGCCTGTTAAAAAAAAAAAAAAAAAAAAAGAAATATGTATTGGCCATCCAATTAAAACGGTTCCCCGGGAAGACAAAAATACTATAAATATCCCCGCACATTTGTTCCGACCTAAACTCCGTATGACAGAGAGAAGAGAGAAAGTCAGTGGCTCCGCCTCCCGCACTTTCTCGGTCTCTATGAACTTCTCTCTGTAAAGCTTCCGAAGAAAGCCACAGAATGCTAGCTCCTGATATTGAACCAAAACCATAACGTTGTAGATTTTTGTTTTCTTGTGTGAATAAAAATGGCTGTTTCAAAGAGCAACAGGAAGAAGCATCATAGTTACATTTCGGTGTCATCTCAGATAATCAGCTCAATTTCACAATCTTCTCTCGAGTCTTTGCTTCAATCTCCCAGGAAGAACCACATTTCTTCCTCAAAGCTAAGGCTTCTCTTGAAAAATCCAAGGTTCTGGGTTTTCTTGATCTTTGTCCCCTTTTTTCTGTGGCTGTTGATTATGTGGCTCAACTTTGATTCCATAACGCCTCTTAAACAGAACCCATTTGTTACTTCACGAGAAAAAGCGTTTTCATCAAGTGGGTTCTCCAGTTCCCAGATGAATGTACTGGAAAATGAAGAAACAGAGGAGAAAATTGAATTCTGGAAACAGCCTGATGCCATGGGGTACCGCCCCTGTTTAGGATTCAGTAAAGAATACAGAGAGGAAACATTTGGAATAATGGAGGACAGGACAAAGTACTTGTTGGTGGTGGTTGCTGGGGGGTTGAATCAGCAGAGGAATCAGATTGTTGATGCTGTGGTAATTGCAAGAATTCTTGGAGCTTCTCTGGTTGTTCCAATCTTGCAAGTCAATGTCATTTGGGGTGATGAAAGGTTCCCTCTCTTGACCATTTCTTGGTTCTAAAAATTTTTATCTTTCTTTCTGTCCAAATGAGTAGAGACCACAGACCAAGTCCAATATGCATTGTAATGAATGACAAGACTCTTTCTATTGGGATTGTTTTGCAGTGAATTTTCTGATATTTTCGACTTGGATCATTTCAAGAATGTCTTGGCGATTGATGTTCCGATAGTTTCATCGCTTCCCTCAACACATTTGATGACTAGGCATTTGGAGGAGAAGAGGACTCCCCTTCATGTTTCTCCCCAGTGGATTCGCTCGCGCTACCTTAAACGGGTAAGAGACTAGGTTACCATACCATTGTGTTCAAGTTAATTCTCTGGTTGTTTGATATCAGTAAATGAGGATTTGAAAATGAGTTGATCAATGGCACCCATTTTCAATGTGATTATGAAAAGAATAAACTGAGGTTGAAAATTTATCTCCTTGGGGTCGAAAAAAAAGCGAAGATCCCAAAGATAAGTTGAAAATATAACCATGTAAGATTGCAACAAGGATTGGAAGTTTATGCTTTCTTGGTGCCCTGCAGCTCAGAAGGGATGGAGTATTACTTCTGCGAGGTCTTGATTCGAGGCTTTCCAAGGATCTTCCTCCCGATCTTCAAAAACTTCGTTGCAAGGTATTTGGTACATTCTTCTCTATACAATTTACAAGAGAAGGAGCCCTGCTAAATGCTAACACGAAATTAAGAAAATTTTTGGCTTATTTGCTAAATATGGCTACATCACTAAAATTTTTGGGCCTTTTGGCTTGAAATTTAGCCTCTATTCATGGAATTCAATTTCCAATTGTAGGTGGCTTTTCATGCACTGAGATTCGCCCCACATATCGTGGAACTAGGAAATAAGCTTACAGAGAGGATGAGAAGCAAGGGACCGTATCTTGCTCTTCATCTGCGTATGGAGAAAGACGTATGGGTGAGAACAGGATGTCTTCCTGGTCTAAGCCGCGAATACAATGAGATGATAAACAATGAAAGGAAGTCACGGCCGAAGCTCTTGACTTCAAGAAATAACATAACCTATCATGACAGAAAACTTGCAGGCCTCTGTCCCTTAAATGCCTTGGAGGCCACACGGTAAGCTAAGCTTCTGAAGCTCCAAAATTCACATTTATGGAACCATTCGGAGCTAGGACAAATACTTCTAACTGATACGTCATTCTGTGTTTTAAGATTGTTGAAAGCGTTGGGAGCGCCAAAGAGTACAAGAATTTATTGGGCAGGAGGGATTCCGTTGGGTGGAAAAGAAGCGTTGCGACCTTTAACTAGAAAATTCCCTCATTTCTATAACAAGGAAGACCTCGCCTTGCCAGGCGAACTCTTCCGATCTTAAAAAAGCCTCGATAATGGCTGCTATTGATCACATAGTTTCTGAGAATAGCAATGTATTCATGGCATCACACGGCGGAAATATGGGTCATGCCATCCAGGTAACATGTTCAATAAAATAATGTCACGTGACATTTCATAATTCAATTTATAAACAAACTCTCACTTCTTTTTTGCATTGAACTACTAATTGACAAGTACTTTCAAACTCGTGAAACAGGGACAGAGGGCTTATGCAGGGCACCGGAAGACCATCACACCCAACAAAAGACAGATGATCCAATACTTCATGAATTCTTCCCTCCCGGAAGCTGAGTTCAATAACATTATAATGGATTTGCACCGGGATTCCTTGGGGCAGCCGGAGTTCAGGACTAGCAAAGCAGGAAGGGAAGTGACGAAGTACCCTATCCCAGAGTGCATGTGCAATAGTTCCATGACCATTTCCTCTTTGTAAGCCATCCCTCTTCATCTAAGGTATCCCTTCAACAAATAAAGGTCATCAAGAAAGCCCCAGCTAGGATGTATTTGACGAATGTCATTTGTTCCCACGAGCAAGCCCCTCAAAATACCTTGAATCTCAACCAGGCCTCAACGCCGATTGAAGCCCTATAGAGATCGAGTATGGACTTGTACGACTATCATGGTCGTATGAGTACAACCAAAACCAAGAAGAGGCCTAATATACTTCATGGTAGAACTTGGGAAGCCTGGCTATTCGGAGTATCGATACCTAATTTCTTATTTAATTGATTCTTAGAAATGTATTTATGTATAATGATTAATGTGTTAGATGATAAATATACATGTGCAGGTTTCTTCACTGAAGTTTGTTCTACTGATTTTGAGTACTTAGTGAATGAATATTATGGTACAAGTTTGAAAAAACCTCATGTTTAGGTAACAAGGTACAATGATACATAAACATAACGAATTAGATTCATTTTTCGAGGAAAACCTAGAAAGTTATTTTGGACCAAAATTACTAGGAACATAATAAGCATGGTTTTGTCACCGATGCTTTAAGTATCTTATCGGAAGTTATCCGTAAAACTGCAAAAGATACTTATCTTGATGAAATTAGTAAGCCTCTGTTATTTGTAGTTGATGGTTCTCTAAGTGTAGTGAATTTTTTTTTTCCTTGAAAAAACTAGTGAAGTGGAGATTAATTAAGAAAAGATTACACAAATCGATTGGTTGCACCTAATATAATTATTATTATCAAGTTAGATCACCTAAATCAATTTTAAAGGATTAAAAAATAAAAATTAGAAAAAATGGCGTTTGGTAAATTTGTGAGGGCAAGAATAATTGATGAGAACACACTGACAACAAATTTGGTACTAAATAATGTGAGCAGGTGAATGTTCTTGATCAAACTATTAATGCCATTACAGCCATATTGGGTCATTTACTTTTGTTTAAATTAAATTCTTTCAAATAATATCAAATATCTAAAATAGAACTAAACTAGATTTTATTATTTTATTTTTTAATCATCAGTTTAAGTACCACCCAGTGATCACCTCATGGTGGCTGTTGTACTGATGTGGACGTGAGGCCTATAAGTCGGAATCAATAGAAGGCTAGTTATTTGCTTCTTAAGAGTTTACTTTATAATAAGTGGAGCCAGCAGATTGACGCCATAAATCCAGAAGAATCTTTATTTTGTAATTCAAGAAAGGAAATAATTACAACGTGTTGTTATATACAACACGTGAAGAAAAAAAACTGGAAAACAGAATACTACTTACATCTAACTATCTAGCCACTCTAATATTTACATGTGGATGTGATAAAAGAATAAAATTCCTAACTCATATAAGGAATATTCCTACAATAAAGTATCAAAAGAAGATGACCATTTGATGGTACTCAAAGATCATCCAGGTATGGCTCTTTGCCCCTACCAATTGTCTGGGAGAAATTTTTTTGGTTTTGGAGTAGATCGATTCACACAGCCCTGGGAGCTAAGATGAAATTGGGTTTAATTAATGGCTAGATGGAGATTTTTGTAAAGAATTCCCCTTTTGTATGAGAAATGGAGTAGCAGAATAAAATACAAAACAATAAAATTAATCCGGCTACAAAGCCTTACCTACAGAGCCTTATCTCCTATTAAGGAGTCTTATGACTTACGTGGCGGAAATCTAACAAAAGCGGCCCTACCAACAGGGGGGCCGCTTTCATTAGATTTCTGCCACGTAGCCATCTATCTTCTTAATAGAAGCCTTATCTATCTCCTTAGCAAAATTTATAATAAAATATCTTCTTTTTTTTGGAGGGGGAGGGGGGGGGGTTTGGAAGTGGTTTGGCTTAAACCCCAGTTCAAACATGAGCACAATGTGCCTTGGTATAAATTAAGAATATGGAAGGGAGTTATTCAGATTCAAGCAATTCAACATAAAATTCTTGACACATGGGATAAACAACAAAATTATTAATATTATTAATAACTAGTTGTACACCAGTGCGTTGCACGAAATAGAATAATTAGATAAAAATGCGTTATAATTTAAAGAACTAAATAATCACAATTTTATTGTGTACTACTCACTCATATACACATGTTACTAATAATTATAACTTTATTGCGTACAATTCTTCACTTGACAAAAAACTAATTAAATTGTCATTTATACAACAATACTCTTAGCTAAAAAATGAAAATCAAGAAACCATGGAAAAGAGAGTATCAAAAATTTATATAACTCAAAAATTACGTTATACATGTATATTTGTTCAATAAGTATCAATATAAATATTCTAAGAACATATTTAGAGTGTGGATGTTATTTATTTATTTATCAGAATGAATTCTTTACTACATATTCTTAAAAAAATTATTTTTCACATATCATATAGTGTCATACATTTTTTAAAGAAATCACTATTTAATAAATCTATTCTAGAAAATCTAAGTAAACACCCTCCTATTACAAAAGGTCCAAGGGAAGTAATATGACAACAAAGGATAAATTATATATGATTTATCCATAACATTAATTTTTAATCACTTTTCACTCTAAAAAGAATTAAAAATTTTTTTTATTTTTTTCTAAATTATCAATATCGAATATTATTACTGTTGTATCCCCTTAACTTAAATTTTTACCAATGTATAGGTTCTCATAAAAATAATAAATTAAGTAATGTAGTAAACTTATATCCATAGGTTTTATGACATCTCAATCACACGAGTATGTATTTAATCGGAATGATAAGGAAATTCCAATAACTCAAATTTTGAACTATTAGAATTTTAGAGAAATATAAATCCTTCAAAGATAGTCTAAAAACTAGCATAATAGATATACAAAACAATAATAAATAAAAAATAGTATCAGATTGGAAATTAATTTAGAGCCTAATTAAGAATGCGTGTGTTTGTATGTATATATGTATGTATGAAAAAAATAAGATTGGAGATTAACTTGAAATCTCCAAATTTATTGATACACGTATATATAATATATATTAAATGAGAATGTGTATAAAATTGAAAGCATATAAAATAAAATCATATATAGGCGGGAAAGTAGATATTTATTTATTATTTTATTTATTTTTTGAGAAAATATCTCTAGTCGCAAATCCAAACCTGAGATATAATTTTTATTATATATATATATATATTATAAAATGCATTATAATTACGTATATTATATATTTGTATAAACTAAAAACACACACACATATAAAAAAATTAGAGATTAATTTGAAACTTAATTAGTTAGAAATGTGTTTTTATTATATATATGTAAATATTATTATTAAAATTAAAATAAATAAAATAAATAAAGAAAGAGGCATATATATATATAAGATTCGATAAATTTCACATATAGTCTCCAACCTTTGCTCATTATGTCAGTTATGTCCCTAATCTTTTTTTCAACACCATGGGTCCTCAATTTTTTATAAATCCTCTCAACCTTTCTTAAATCCATACATAAAGTCCTTAATCTTATAAAATTATCAATTATACCCCTTACACTTTTTTTAATAACCCTAAATTTCTAAATAAATGAAAAAGTAATTAAAAATAAAAAATAATAAAAATGGAAAAAAGAAATGGTTTCCTCAAAAAATAAAAATGTTGTGAGTATTTGTCATTTTCAGTCAAGTTAGGGATATAGGTAAAATGGGTAACTAGCTACGGATGTGGTTTCCCTTTTATTTTTTTTTACTATTTTTTAGATTGCTTTTGTTTTTATCTAAAAAATAAGGACAAAAATGTTATAAGAAATCTTATAAGTGAATGTAAGAAATTTTGGAGACATATGGTATTGAGAAAAAAAGATTGAGGACCTAAGAGACATATGGTATATAGAAAAAAAGATTGAGGACCAACTGATAAAAAGTACAACAGTTGGGGACTATATGGGAAATTAATCCTTAATAATAAAAGTTCTAATTTAAAATATATATATATATATATAAGTAGATTAGTCTGCGGGACTTTTGCACCGCCGTTTTCCCGCCAAGACTGTCTCAAGTGAGGATATTTTAGACATTTTTTACATGTTAAGTAGATTCTGTAGTACATTATAAATTAATATTTCTCTATTTTTTCAATTGTTAGGAATTATGATACTTATCTATTCTTATCTTCAAATATTTTGATTAAATATTTTACTGGATGTATCTTATCTTCAAATATTTTGATTAAATATTTTGTTGGATGTATCTTATCTTCTGAAATATTTTGTTAGATTAATTTATATTCTGTGTTTTTTGATTTTTTAATAAATTTTTTTAATATACATATATTATCTAAGAAGTATTTCGTAATTTGTATTAAACTATTTAATCTTTAGCTGATGCATTAATTTTTAACTATTGTTTATATACTTTTAAATCGAGCCGTTAATTACTACGTTACTTCTTCTGTATATGACAAATATAGTTTAATTAATGCTTCATAACTTACAAAATTCATATTATAGTCACGCAGAAAAAAATATTTAATTTCTTGAGATATAAGAATGACAAGGGGTCGGGGTCGGGTATGATACATCCCTTAACGTACATATCAATTTTTTTCCTCATCCCTATTTAAATTGGAGTGGGGTCAGGGAAGAGTTAGTGCATGTAATTCATATTACCCATTTATTAGCCAATTTAAATATATTTATATATTTCTATTTTCATTTTTTGTTTATTAAATAGTATTCTAAACATTAAAATTACAATTGAAACTATTGAGCTTTGTTGATAAGTTTTATCATTTTTTTACTTTTCAAACCATTAGAGTTTTTAGTAAATATTTTTATTTTTGTCCAAAAAAAAGGTAAATAGGCTGGTACGAGTAAAAATTATCATACCCTTCCTCGGTACATTGTTAAGTCAAGTCGATTTTTTTATTTCATCCCCAACTGAGTTACCTATTAAGTCAGCTACTCCCTATCTTAATAGGATTAGGTATCCATGGGTATTGAGTTTGCCGGGTCTTTTTGTAACTCTTATTAAACTCACTTAATAGCATTTCATATCGAGTAAGCACATAGTAACTATTAGTTAACAGCAAAATAATCAAAATATTATAGTTCAATATGATTAATATACATTACTTAACATTTCATACTAATATTAGATATAACTTGATTTGATATCTTCTTGTACAATGCACGGTGATAATCTAATAAAATACTAAAGTATAATAATATATCTAAATTGACCAACAATAATATAAACTTATACTTATTTATCATCAATCAAACTAGATTTTCACAAGTGCGTTGCGCGGAAAAATATCAAATCAGATTATATATTAATATTAGTACAAAATGTTAAGTAATATATAGTTAGCCATATTGAACTGTAATATTCTGATTATCTTATTGTGAATTAATAGTTATTATATTGTATTTGATATGAAATGCTATTGAATAATTTTAAAAAATCATATATTTTATTTTTTTTATGACTATACCGTGATGGGAGATAAACTATAACACGATAGTTAAACCATATTTATTACATAAAAAAAAAGTAACATGTAACAACTTGATTTAAAAGTATATGAAAGATTATAAAAAATTAACACGTTAGCTAAAAATGAAAGTCTAATCCAAATTACAAAATACTTCATTGTAAACAATAATTACAGTTGACTTGATCGGACAACCATTATCGTCATAGATCAAAATTAGATCTTTTCGACTGGTAACTTTATAAACAAAGAGTAAACAATATAAACTAGGGCTAGACATCAGGTCGGTTGAGTCAGGTTTGGTCCCGATCTGAGCCCAACCCGACCTAAATTCGTCAGGTTGAGTAAACAAAGAGTAAACAATATAAACTAGGGCTAGGCATCAGGTCGGTTGAGTCAAGTTTGGTCCCGATCTGAGCCCAACCCGACCTAATTTCAGGTTACTGAATCAGAAACCGAACCGAACCGACTCGGTTACTCGGGTCTTGGGTTGGGCCGGCTACAATCAAGCCCAATAATTCCCAATTTTAGATTAATTAATCGTGCCAAATTCTCCTCTTCATCATGAGTATCTCAGCCTTACTTACTCAGTACTCACACTCTTCTCAACTCTCAGGAACCCTAACCCCCAAATTCAAATCCCCTCCACAGCTCTACCTCCACCGCCTCCGCTGCTTCCCTTATAGCATCGCTGCTCCTACCGCACCTGGTCTGCTGCCTCTGTCGCTGTCGATTCTGCCCCCATTGCATTTCCTTTTTTTTTTTTGATTTTTCTTGGTTGAATAATAATGAATTTTTGTTGGGCCAAAACCTCCATTTACTACATCCAAAGTCAATTCAACACTGAAAGGTAGAGATTCCGTCTCACAATTCATAATATAGATGCAGTAAAAGACAAGAAAATTGGAATAGAAGGCAAGAACTTGGGAAACAAATTTTTAGGCATTCAACGGTCTGCGAAATAGATACACCCTGCCATCAGTTGCTTCAAATTTGTTTGATGAAGTTGCTAATGTTTCAGCTTAAAAAATTGCCCTTTTGTTGGTTCCGGCTCTCAGACCTTGAAGGAATTGATTTTCAATTTGAGAACTTCAAGCATAGGCAATGAACCAATAATAATGACCATAACGGGAAGAAACTATTACGTAAAGAACCAAAATTCAACACGATTTATTTTTGGACAAAAAAAAATCAAATCGCGTCTAACCCGATTCACGCTTCCAGGTCGGGTTCGGCAGGTTAAGTAGGTCTAACCCCACTCAACTCATACTCGACTCGACGCAAGTCGGGTTCCCTAATGTCCCACCCGCTCTCAAATTGATATGAACAGTAACCTGACCCTACCCTTGGCGGGTCTTTTGAGCCAGTTTTGTCCGGTTCCCGGATTAGATGCCCAAACCTGAACTATCCAAGATGCAAAATAGTCACAAATTTGTAATGGCATATGTACACCAAAATAAAGTGGAGTTATATTTCTAAATCAATTAATTATGTGATAAACACTCCATTTGCTAATATTTTAATCACACTTATATAACCACGTGGGAGAGTTACTTTAAAGTTCAAACAAATGTATTGTTAGATAAATATATATTATAACTTCATGGGTTAATTACACCCACCGTTCACAACTTTTCAAGTAATTATAAATCATGTGCCTAACTATTAATTTTTCTTCTGTACGTGCCTAACCTTTATTGAAATCCTCTTTTTAGTCCCTGTTGACAGAAAACATGAAATTCAGCCGTGAATGACGGAGACAGTCTTGGTAAAATATAAAAAATAAATATTTTAATATATTTTAATTTTAAAAAATAAAAGAATTTAAAAACAAATGGGGGAGGGGGGAATGAGACTCCCCCAACAAAGAGGCTACTGAAAATGGCTGCCATCAGCCACTTCCGGTAGCCAAAATGGGGAAAGTCCTTTTCGGCAGCACAGGGAGAGGACTCCCCTTTTCGGCTGCCAAAAATAGCAACAATTTCTGGTAGCTTGGAGGAGGCGGAGCCCTCCTTGTGCTGCAACAGCACCTCTCCTATGCTGTTGTCATTTCCGGCAGCACAAAGAAGGGCCATTTTCGGCAGCCAAAAGAGGGAGGAATCATCCCCTATGCTGCTGGAAATTGCAGCATTTCCAATAGTCTCTTGGTTCCCGCCATTTTTATTTTTTTCTTTTTATTTTTTAAATTAAAATATATTAAAATATTTATTTTTTATATTTTACTAGAAATGCCCTCGCTATTAATGGCTGAATTCCACGTTTTCCATCAACAGGGACTAAAAAAAGGATTTCACTACAAGTTGAGGATGTACAGAAGGAAAATTAAAAGTTAAGAACGTGATCTATAATTATTTGAAAGATTGAGGACGTTAGATATAATCAACCCTAACTTCATTTAGCCTTAATTTAAAGTTAAAGAGTTGATAATGTTTAAAACTCCTTTTTCATGTATCCGGCAATGTTTTATTTGAAAGTCTAGCAATTCATTTTACATTATCACTTTAAATTTGGCATATTTAAACCGACGGGCATCTATAGCTTTTCACATTATTTTTTTAACATTACTATTTAAATGCAGTGAGCGGTTTTGCAATTCGCCAAGGAAGGGGAACAAAATTATAAAGTAATATAATATAAATTATGAGTCTTAAGGTAAAGAAATTAAATGAAAAAAATACTTAATATTAGTTGTTTAAAATGCATAAATACATCAAAAAATTAACATGCATAAATACATAAAAAAATTAACATGTTAAGTAGATTTGAATTTTTCACAATAATAGAAGCTGCATCACTAGGATGTTTATACATCTTTAGGAGTTGAGTTGCTACCCGCTACCCACCATCCCCTTCTTCAATGAGAGAGGACAAGCAGCTACGCTAAGAAGAGGGCTTATAGCTCATTAATCCATGCCAACCACTGAAACGAGACAGCCAAAACTATTACATATAAACTTCATCACCAATATTACCACTGAAAATACAACATTTCAAAAAGGCAAAAATACTACAAAAAATACAAAGTAGTAATAATAATAGTTCATACACTCTTATTGTTTGAAGGAACAGATCTTAGCCATCGATTAGCAAAGATAATAAATCGGAAAGATCTGCAAAACCTCTAAGAAAGACTTTTGAAGGTAAGAACAGTTCAAGATCATAATCCCTAATTAATTGGGGAAAAAGGGGGGAATATTACCACAAAATTAACCTAACATGTAAGCAAAAGTCTAAAATGACCTCACTTAAAATAGTTTTGGCTAGAAAAATAAGGTACAAAGGTCCTGCAGACTTAATTGCTTATATATATATATATATATATTACCAAAACGATAATTTCATCAGTTTCAAAAAGGGTAATGGTCAAATATTTGACAAAGAATAATTATAATCCCTTCGTCACACAAAAATAGTCCACAATACTGTTTTCATTGGTCACACAAAAATAGACCATTTGCTATATTGAGCTTATATCTAATTTTTATTTTTCATGATTACCCCTAGTTCTAGTTAATTGTTCAATTAAACTACCTATGTACCAAAATATTAGGGAAAATGAGTCAAACAATTTTCTCCATTCATGCTGGGACTTGGGGAAAATAAGTCAAACTATTTACTCCATTCATGCTGGGACTTGCAACCACCTTCACATTCCACTTTGACAATAATTCCTCTCACTTTATTCACTGGAATTAATCCTAGACTAAGATCATTAATTAAGCAGGAGAGCTAAAAAATACCTGTAACATTAAATGTTCTAACCACGTTGCTCACCATTTATTAATCTGTGCAAAAGTAGTTGTCATCTTATCTTTGTAAGATAGAAGAAGTACACAAAGAGACACCGGGCAAACAATATTCTTACTAAAATTATCTTATGCAATATAAGTCTTGATGTCATTGTAACTATAGCTTGAACTGTTATCATCATCATCATTGGAAAAGTAATATAGAAATTTATCGAAGTGTTACAAATGGACTAGTGACATTAACATCTCGTGCTAGACATTTCATGTAACCTCAACTTACGTTACAAAACAAGGTAACATAACAAATTACGTAATTTTCAAAATTTAACAAATCAAATCTGAGTTTATTGTAGCAACGGAGCTCAAAATCAACTAATAGTCGTGATTGGAGAAGCTCATGATCACTCAGACTCTACATAATATGAGATAGAAGTGGCAAATGAATGAATGATATGTAGATTTATGTAGCATTGAGGATTTGAGGTGTGATGAACTAAATAGAAAGAGTCGATTATAAGCGCGAAAGCTGTGAGTTAATTGGGAAATAAGAAACTGGTATTGGGGCACTTTTCGGCTTGATTTGTTTCTTCTGTTTCTCTGAAGAACTTGCTTTCTGATGTGGGATGGTAGCATCAGATGTTCGAGAAGAAGCTGATTTTGTGAAGCAACTGAAGAAGGCAAAAATCAAACCCATTTAGATTTATCTATTTTATCTGCAAGAAATTGGGGTGTGTTTCTTGAATTGGAGTTTGATTCATTGAACTGATGAATGGATTGCTATATAGAGTGGGATGAAAATGAAAATGGTGTGGAATTTTTTCTATTTTATTACTTGGTAAGCAAGTTGTGATGGTGACTTTTTTATATGCTTGCTGGGCAAGCTTCGTCGCTTCCCACCGCTTTCCTCCTTATGTCTCTCAGTTTGAAAATCAGTCTGAAAAAAGGAATCACGACAACCAATACCCCTTTTTCGGTATTATTACTAATAAATCTGGAGATAATCGGCGTCTCCATTATAGAACTATCAGCTTCTGTATATGATGCCTCCTTCATTAATTTATTCACATAGACTTTACCCTCTGTGTAGGTCTATGAAATTAATAGAAGGAGATACGCCATATACACTGAATGTCTTTATGTATAAAACACCCGATGTCGCTAAATTAAAAATAGTTGAAGCTTACACAATTGTCTCAATAATCTCCCATCTGTGTGTGTGTGTGTGTGAATGACAGGATAGTAGCGTCACCGTCATATATTTGGCGGGATAGCATTTTTGATGATCTCTTTACAACTTTTTTTGGTGTAAAGGGTAAACACGGGGACCAATTAGTCATGATAGAAGAAATCACTTAAATGATCTCCAAATTAATGATACTCATAGGAATAGAATAAAATTACGAAGTGTTTGGCAACTCCCTTAGATTATAATCTGTATTATAATCTTCTACACACATCATTTCATTGGTTTCACTTTTTTCAAAAAGTAAAGTTCAAGCTGCAATTTTTTATTTTTTCAAAAACCAACCAATAAAATGATGTCACGTAGCAGATTATAATCTAAAGAGTTGTCAAACACTTTGTTAGTATATGGTCTGGATGTGATTTTGGATCTTGTCTACTTGGGTTATGCACCGATAGACATCATTCTTACTGTGCGACGTTCTCAATCCGTGGCGTAGCCCACACGTTCCATTTCTCTAGAGTATTTATTTAAGAGGTATTTATTTAAGAGGTATTTGATTCTCTTTATGAAAACACATTATAATATCACCTATCATTGATCTGACAACTGCTTATTTATAACTATAAATTTCAAACTTTTATTAAATTTACACCACTCATTTCACCTCATTATAATTTGTCATTATAATTTAATTTGAATAAAGAGATTCAAACAACTACTTATTCAATTTTACGATTTGCGTGTCCACTCAGAGCACGTTACTGGCAATGACGAGTGGACCAGACTTGTAATGCGATGGCTACGGAGATGATTCATCAAGATCCACAATGTGAAGGAAGATGTCACATTTAATGGATATATGTATATTTGCATCAGTGCGTGTGGATGGATGGATGAAGAAAAGACATATAAGAGCATCTTCAATGACTTTGATCATAGGCTACGTCCATCCAAAGAGAGAACGAAACACAAAAAAAAAGAGTGGGTTCCGTAATTTTATCTATTTTTATTTTCTTTTAATTATTTTTTTTCATTTACTCTATTTTTTCCTCACTTTTCTTTCTTTGTGTCCCGTATGAAGTCCACACACACCTTCACCTCTACCTTATCCATTACTATTTTATCATTATTTTTAAATTTATCTCCATCTATCTCATCTTTTTCATTTTTCTTGTTTTTCCATACTTTTCTTTCTGTTCTTATTTAATTAAAATTATAATCATCTTCTCTTTATTTCTTTCTTCCACATCACCTCTACACCACACATATCCATTACAAATGCTCTAAGTTGCCACACCATTAACTCGAGCATCTGGGGTCGACTATAACCGTGAAATCTGTGAGTTCAAGGGAAGTACAAAACTAGAATGGGAGCCCCTTTCGATTTTGCTCTTTGATTTCTCCAAAGAAGCTACTTTCTTGTTTTTGACAGTGACGTCAGATACTTGAGAAGATGACGATTTCCTGCAGCAGCAGGAAAACCTTGAAAATAAACCCCCTTTTTCCTATATTTCTTGGCTCTCTCTGTGTGTGATGAGCTAGCTAGAAATTATGGAGTTCCTTTCTATTGGAATTCCTTGTTTTAACGAATGATCATGTGAATGACTATTTATTTAGAGTTTCCAAAGTAAAGATTTCGAGCTGAATTTTTCTTAATTTCTTTCCCTTCTTTTTAAAAAAAGTACATGTATAATTTGGAGTATAAGTAGTACAAATATGTATAGAACTACATTCAAATAAAACATAGTGCGAAGTAAATAAACAAACCAATAATAACAATGTTAAAAAACTCACACAACTCCAAGTTGATGAGAATTGAAGGAGCGACCTTAAAAATTTCTGGGTGTTTAATTTCTTTTTATTTGATCTTGAAAGTTTTTAAAAAGATTTGTGTACTTATCATTTGGTCAAGATTGCTGTTATATTTTACTTCAATTAAAAAAATATATATATATATATATATATATGATTGCTGTTATATTTATACATCAACCATAAACATTATCTCGTTATGTAATCAAGACAATTATCAAGACGAGTATGGTGGCAAACATTGGCAACATTGATGCTGATTGGGAGGCTAAAAAATTGATTTACTAGTCAACATGGGCTTCGCTTGGTGCAGTCACATTTGAGCCAAAAATTCATACATTTGTCTCAAGTCAAAATCGAAGGAGATGTGGACTGACATTTTTTGAGCCAATAAATGAAGTAAAATACCTTTCCTGTCCTTATTTATTTAAAGAAAATTTGACTTTCAGGGGGAAAAAAGCCAATTTGGCTAAATTTCAAAAACGGTCCTTAATCTTTGCAAAACATAGCAATTTCATCACTAACTTTTCTTCAACCTTTGGAGTTCTATCTAACTTTTTAAAAATTCTCACAAAAGTTTCATATAAATGAATTTTGGCAGTTAAAGTGAAGGAAATGACATTTTTTTCCCCTCACATTATATAAAAGACAATGAATTTTTTTTTAAATAAAGAAAAATAAAAAAATTCTTATGCCTCCTTGGAGACCCGTGACGCCTAAATCATAATTTCATTTTAGCAAAAGACCAAAGTGAAGAAAATGCATGATCGCTAATGTTATAGTCACTAAGGGTGGATGTAGACCCTCTGAATCATGTTTAATACCCAGTCAAACTTTCTATTGTAGTCACCTTCTTATCACTAGTCCAATCAAACTTATAAAAAAAAAGTCCAAGAAACAATAAGAATATTTATTATTTTTTATCAAAAAACTGTTTTGTTTTTATTTTTTATTTGATAAGCAGGGTAAAAAGGTCATATTCTTTTCTTTTAACAATCAAATGACCAATTTCGTCTATACTCTTTAGGGACCTTTTATAAAAATTTTTGAAAGATTAACAACTCTGAAAGTTGAAAAAAAATATTAGGGAAGAAATTCCTATATTTTGCAAACGTCAGGGACCATTTGTAAACTTTGCCCACCCAGTTGAGGTAAGGGTTAAAGGGTAAAAGAATCATTTAAATTAAAAGATCTTTACCACCGTCACGGAAACTAAAATGTAGGCCCCAAGAGTCAATTTTTTGCATAAGACTCCACATTGAACAATTGGGACAAGGCAGGCAAAAAATCTATTTTTACAATATTTAGGGGATTAATTGTCTCTCTTTAGATGCAGTTTGTAATTTTGTATTCTTGTTGAAGTACCACATAGGCATTTTACTGCCTTGTACGTGAAAATGTATTCCACAATGGGAGGAAGCGCCGGAGATCTTCTGAATGACATGTTACGCTTTAAAGTTGATGATCATTACATGCAATCGAGTTTATTGATCCTGCGCGTGTACTCTCTTATCCATCAATTGGTACGTTATTTTGTCAATCGATTGACATGTAATGATGGGGGCGAGACCGGGTAGTAATAGATGACATAGTAATTATTTTTTGTTGATTGATTCAACAAGATGGTAGTCAAATATCAAGAGATTTGTTTTCCCCGATGAGTTTAAATGCCAGAATTGCGTGGGATGAAATCTCCAATATATAAATAAAGTGTACCAGGTTATGAATTGAATAACAGTAGTAATGATACTTTTCTTTCCTAATTACAGTAAATTCAAAGCATGAGAGCAAATCAGCTTGCCAGTTATAATAAAAGAAGCGATGAGTATATTAAACGGAAAAACAAAGACTTTAGAGAGAGTTTCCTATTCGTTAACCGAAACATAGAAGAGCAATATAGGGCCAGTCGACTGGACTATAAGCGCGAAATTTGCGAGTTTACTGGGAAGTAAGAAACTGGGATGGGAGCGCCTTTTGACTTTATTTTACTCTTGGGTTCTTCGGAAGAGGGGGCTTTCGGATTGCGGATCCTAGCATGATGATGATCAGATACTTGGGCAGCTGACGAATTACTGAAGCAACTAAAAAACACTGAAACAAAACCCATTTTCTTTCTGTGGCTTTATGCCTAATTTGGCTGAAATTTTTGAAGTGTATTATTGTATCTTGTTGCTTGGAACTCGATGAGTAGAGCGCTATTTATAAAGAGAGGGTGTGGAATTTTCTTCGTTTGGTTCAGACATTTTTGACCAGAAAATGATTGGTGGCGGCTGTTTAAGCTTGCTGGCCAAGTAAAAACGTAATACACGTTCTTTGCTTGCCATGTCAATTCTCTGGACTTTCCACCTGATTTCTGCTTCGGATTAATCCGTGCTTTGACTGAGATTTGTGCATTATTTTGAAGATTGGTTCATGTATTCGGTCAATACAATTACCTTTTTTCTATTAATTAAGTCATATAAGATCCTTTGAGGTGTCTGATTACAAATAAAAAATAATTTTAGCAATTTGTATGAAATCACAAGTGATTTTATGAAATTACACGTGATTTTATGACTTAACTATTTTTAATTCACTGTCAAATACTCAGATTCCATAAAAAAAACCTGAACAGTACCCTTTTGAGAACTGAATGTGATTGAATTGAATTATAAACATAAATATGTCAACGCTGACATAAATTTATAATAAATGTGGTGCATAATTTTTTGTGACGTGTCAACTTTTGCATTTGACATTGTACATATTGTATTTATTTATAATTCAAACCAATTATTGGTTGCCCAGTGCACGGCAATCCATTTTGTTGCTCTTTATTTATTATTACTATTTTTTTAATCAATAGCTATGCATCAACAGCCAACACATATTTTCTCAGTGACTATGTCACAACGCGGCCTTCACCATAATTCATGTGGTCCTCGCCTGCTGTGCTTTGACGAGAACCAAGCAGGACTAGGTCCGCATCTTAATTAATGAATGAATTGAGTTATGTTTAGGTAATATCTGTAATGTACCGTCTTATTTTGAGATGATATTATTTGCTTTAGGTTTAGACTACACATTTTTGCTCTTGGATTTACGTATGCCCAAAATGTCTTAAGCTAGTTGGGGTGGGTTTCTTAACTTATAAACTGATGTTTTAGATATCTTTTTTCAATTTTTACACAATAACCCAATATTTTTAAATTTATTCAATTAAGTCCTAAATAATATTTAAGATTTTTAATCTTAATCAATTTGGTCCCTGAATTTTTCTCAGTAAAAATAAGTACTATCTCCATCCCATAAAGATAGGACGATAGGTAATTTTATATAGATCAATAAATGATAGGTAATTTTGTTAAAACATTAATTTTATATGTGTTCTTTTAATTTTAACCTCTATACCTAATTAATGATCTGGGAATAATTACCAATATAAATTTATTGAAAAAGAATTTGAATGGTTATATCCAGCGTGAATGGCCTTAAATTATAAGAATTAAAATTGATATAATATTTTTACTTAAAATTTCTGTGCACTAAGATAGATTAAATAAGGCAAACGTAGAAACGAAGAATTAAAGGGTAATTTTCACTTTAGGTCCTCAAACTTTTAATTTCACGTCAATTTTATCCTTATTCTTTCTTTTTGGCCTACTAAGCCTCTAACTTTTCATTTATTATCGTATTATATCATCAATATCACTTTTTATCCCTAGCCTTTTATTTTTCACGATCAACCTATATCAAAATGACTACCATACCCTTAATTATATATTTCCACTCTAGGTCTCCAACCTTTCATACAATTTTGTCCCAATCTTTTTGGGTGTGTACGACACCTGATCTTTCATTTATTTTCGTGTTATATTCTCATTAAAAATTTCCCTACCCAAGATTTTAATTTGTATAGTAATTGCTTTTAAAATTACCATTATGCCTTTAATTTTTTAAATAAAAATTAAAAAGCAATAGGAAATATAAGTCCACCTACTCTAACCCACCATAATACAACCTAACGACAATAATCAGAAATAATGATAACAAAAAAGTTCAGTCTATAACAATCTTTATGAATGTCTGATCCACGTTTAAAAAAAAAAGTTGTCGATCTAAGTATCGGCGAGATAAATTAGATTGGATTTTTTAATCTGCCACAGATGATGTGGACGATACAGATTGGTGTCTACGCAAAAAAATTAATTATTAATTTATAAAAAGTAGACCTACCATAATATTGTTGTAACATCCTGAAAATTTTTATAAATTAAAGTAAGTAACAAAATTGTTATTTTGAAAGAATTCCTTGAAAATTAAGAGATTGGTATTCAATTGACGTTAAAGAAAGAAGTTGGTTCCTAATTAACATAAACTAAAGTGTAGTAACTTAATTGACATAAATTGAAGTTCGGTGACTTAATTGAAGGATGAGACAAAGCACAAGGACTTCCTAGAAAATTTTCGCCAAATGTGCGGTATATGTTGCGCCACGTGTCGAGATTTGATTGACGGAACTCAAATTTTATTAAAACTAACTCAATTCTAACTATTATATAAAGGGCCTTTGGGTCCTCAAGTTTCCCAAAGACCCCAAACTCTTCTAACTTTCACCTTGTTCATCCAAATTCGTCCAAAGCCAAGAAATGAGAAAGAATGACTCTTAAAACCCTCTAAAATATCACCCTTGTACTTGAAAAAGGGTCATTACTATGTATAAAAAGATCCTAACTCAAGAATAACTTTAATTAAGGAATATCAAGACTTTAAAGAAACCTTTTCACGTGGATTATTCAAGAAATATTTGAGGTGAGTAACCGATATTTTGATTGTCTTTCTTTATTCATGAAGTTTTCGTAAGTGAGTAACCGATATTTTGATTCTCTTTCTTTATTCATGAAGTTTTCGTAAGTGAGTAACCGATATTTTGATTCTCTTTCTTTATTCATGAAGTTTTCATAAGTGAGTAACCGGTACCTTAATTCTCTTTATTTTGTTCATCATATTTTCATAAGAGATGCATTAATTTTTAATGCATTGTTATGTAAAGTAAGATTGGTTTATTGCATCGATATCGCTAGTTAATGCTCTACCGGTTCTGAATTACTTTGTGAAACATGACCTTGCTATGTGATCTTGGTCATTCTGACTATGTGATAATCAGTGGCCTTGATGTGTGGTCTTGGCCAATCTGAATCTTTGTGGCCTTGCTGTGTGATCTTGGCCAATCTGAATTTCTGTGGCCTTGCTGTGTGATATTGACCAATCATGTGCGCACCACGGGTAGTAGTTTAACTAGTGATAGGGCCCTTTGTGCATTCAATGGCTTTGTGCATCTAAAAGCTTTGTGAAACACATGGCTTTCTTAAAAATGTGTTTTCTCATATGAAAGTGAATCAAGATATTTGGTTATTCACTGAGTAGTTTATACTCATTTCCCTTTTCCTACAATCTTGTAGGTATTAGATTAAGAAGCTATGTGGCCGGATCGTCCTAAGACGGAGGGGATACATGTATGTGATCGAGACTTCGGTGTGTGCGGCCGAGGTTTCGTTGTGGGTAGCCCATGAAATATTTAATCATCAGAGTGCGCAGCGAAAGCGCCTCGATATTTTAAATTGTATTTGTATTTGATTTTTAAGAATTAAATGCTTCCGCTACTATATATGAGATTCCGTTCGTTACAATTCTAATTCTAATTTACTGTCATTCTGTGTGATATATTATCACACTGAAAGTTATCCGTCCAGACATGATTTGCTCCACAAATTATAGATCGTAAGATTGGTTTCAAGGTTTAAAAAAGTGCATGAAAAGGGGATCCTATACGTATAAAAAAAGAATGGGACGAAATTGTATAAAAAACTGAAAGGTTGGGGCATATAGTGAAAATAAAGAAATAAGGAAATAATGGTCATCTCGATTGGGGCTAATGGTGAAAATTGAAAGGTTAGAGATAAGAAGTTTCATTGAGGATATAATACGATAATAAATAAAAGTTTGGAGACGTAGGAGACTCTCAAAAAAAAAAAGAATAAGGGCAAAATTGATATGAAATTAGAAGGTTGGGGACCTAGAGTGAAAATTACTCAAAATTAAATACATGTTCAATATAGAAACTGGACGATCTTTTTGGGACGGTCTAAAATAGAATATTGGACTATCTTTTTGAGACGGTGGTAGTAATAGATACTTCAACTTCCTAAATAAATAATTTATTATCTCTTTAAATACTGTAATTTTAAATAAGTATAACGTAGATACGAACACAGACTTTAGTTAGAATATTCTCAACACAAAGTTCGTTTAATTTTGCAAATCTTGATTCCTAGAAAAATATTCAATACAACGTGCCTATCTAATTAGACTGTTATGAGCAAATATGAATATAACAGAAATCAGGATCAAACTATCAACTTCTTCACATAATTCTATTCTTTTTGATTTAATCTATTTGTCACACATGTGAACAAAAGTAGGCTCCTTAGGAAGATACACCACAAATATGCATTATGTTGAAATTTACGTAAATAATTAGTTAATCATTTGTAGACCCTATTTTTAAGGCCATAACATGATGGGCCGTCTTTGTTCTCTGTATAAACTTTATACTCCCCCGTTCTAAAAGGAATAGTCCACTTATCATATTGAACGTGTATTTAATGTTTTATTTTTATATGTACTCCTACTTAATTACTGCTATTCAATTACTTATGTATTGAAAATATTTTAAACAATTAATAACACGAAGGTATATAGAAAAATAAGGTAAAATTAAAAGTTCCAACCACATTGCTAACTAATAATCTTTAATCTACGTAAAAATATCTGTCGGACTATCTTTGTGGGATGGATGGAGTAATTAATTTAATGGATTCTTTTATAACACCTGAATTTTATGCACGTGGACCCCCTTTTCCTTTCTTTTCCTTTTTTGCCCCTTCCACGTACTCTGTTTTAGATTTTTTTTCACCTTCTTGATTCTTACAATTGTTTATTTATTCCACAATTTTGATTTTTGACTTTTGATTGAAAAAGTGACAATTTATTTTTTAATTAAATGTGATTTTTTATATCTAACTTTCTAATTAAACATTGCCTATTTTACTACATGCGACTTTTTAAGTTAAAAAATAACGCAAGTGTGACTTTTATATATGTGATTTTTTTAATTAAAAAATTAACACAAATGTGACTTTTTTATGATGAATTTTTAGTAAAGAAGTGCCAAACTGACTTTTACTCTTGTCAACTGTGCGATTATATTTCTTCATTTTGCTTTGTGACTTTTAAATGGAAAAAAGTAACAATCAATGTGACATTTTTAAATTAGCGTAACTTTTTCAACGTGTGAATTTTTCATTAAATTTGACATAAGCATTGTGAAATTTTTAAGTATAATGTAAATTTTTTATTTGTGACTTTTTAAACACAATGTGACCTTTTTATTCCTAGCCGTATGTGACTTTTTGTCACATGTTTGGTCATTTCTTTTTATTTTGTTTGTAACTTTTTAAATGGGGAAGTGGACAACGCATGTGACTTTTTTATATACTAGTAGAGTGAACGTGCGTTGCACGTGATGTTAGAGAATAGTTTCGACAATTTGTGTTCAACTATGTCAATTGGGGCCCAAAAAAAATTAATGTTACTTTTTGATGATTTCTATTATCTCACATTCTCATTCATTAAGAACTTATTGATGTGGTTGTGTTGTCTTTAGAGCTGCAAATGTACAAAAAAGAAAGTTAATAAAAATTAGTTTTTTAATGTTTCAAATTTTTTTTTTAAAATCAGTTGAATTTAATAGTGAATATTGTATCTTTGTTAAAGTAATTCTTTGTACACAATATTTTTTGTATATGTCAATCTCATTCTGGTCGATTTGTCTGATTTGATAAACACTTTAGTGGTATGTATAGAGATTCTCCTTGAAAGTACAACAAATAGTTGACGATGAGAGAAAACATGTTGAGGTAGATATAGCCCAATGTGAGAGATTGTTTGTCCTTACGCTTTATTTATCGTCATTGCAAAGTAAAGACGTACCGGAAATTGCTTTATCTTAAATTTGAATGATATCCCTCGTCATTCGCTGGACTAAGAGGTAAAGTAAGACTTGCATCTCAGCATGTTGGCCCATTGTAATTTCTACATGTATGATATTATTACTAAAAGCTTTGCATACAATTCTTGTTATGTTGCAAAGTCCATTTGACGGATCTAAATTCCTTAATAGCATAACTGGACAACGTTTTTTCAAAACCTATTTATGTGGCAGAACTTCGTTTGGCAGCAATGTGTTCAAAAATTCTTCTAGATAGTAAGCATTTGTGTCGTCAACTGCTTCATCAAAGCTTATGTGTTCTTTAGGTTGTCCAGGAAAAATGTCAATAAGCATCTCATTTAAATGATCAACATACTTATTTTTTGTTGCCAAAATTGCTCTATTTGTGATATAATCATGAGGTTGAAAATCTTGATCCAAGTCGGGGAAATGTTGTGGATTAATATAGATTCTGATGAATCTTTTGCATCTTCAATGAGCATTTCTTTTAGGAGAGAAATGAGATCTTCATCTATTTGTCCATTGCTATCTCTTAGAAGAAAATATGCAAAACTCAAATCACTACGTGCTCTCATATTTTTAGTAAGTTTGAATATCTCCATTTTGTCCCATAGATACAACCTCACCAAACTGACATTCATTGTTTGTTGTCTTGTAGCTCGAGGCACAACAAGAAGTACCTGTCTAAAATCATCTCCAAATACAAAAACTTTTCCACCAAATGGTTCATAATTTTCCATAATATCTCGCAAATATCTATCAACTGTCTTAACCGCGAAATGTTTTGCCATTGGTGCTTCATCCCATATGATTGATTTTGTTTTTCTAAGTAATTCAGCTTTACCACTTTGCTTTGATATACTACACATGCTTGATTCTATTGTTTGAAGCAGTATGCCAAATCGTGAATGTGCAGTTCGACCACCTAGTAGTATTGCAGCTGTTACACCTGAAGTTGTTGTTGCAAGTACTATTTTTCCTTTAGACCTTACATTTCCAAGCAATACTCGATAAAGAAAAGTTTTACCAGTTCTGCTTGGACTATCTATAAAGAACACACCACTCTTTTCGGTATTTACTCGTTCAATTATTACATCATAAGTTATTTTCTGTTTTGAATTTAGCTTCAATTCAACAAGTAAATCATCTGAAGATATTTCAATACTTTCTTCTTCTAATATTTATTTTCTCTTTTCAGTATCTAGATGATCAGATTCTATAGTTGGCAAATCATACTGCTCAGTTTTCTTTACCATGAATTCTAAAATGTTCTTTATATATTTTAAAGTAAACTGTACTCGAGTGTTGACAGAGTAATTCCTTTTTTTTTAATAATCTTCCGATAATGAGTCAAAAAACATATCCCATAACTTCTTTATTTCGGTTGGCTCGCAATACACTAATATAGTGGCAAATAATATTCGCATGGCCTTTGGCATTTCACACGTCGATGCATCATTTAAACAATCCATAATACTATTGTCAGGCTTAAGAAGTCCTTTATGTTGTGCAGCTTCTTTAAATGTTGGAATATATTACTCCATTGACAGTTTGTAGATACTCAAAAGAAGTTGGACCTTTGACATGATTGAATAGTAATCTTAAGTAATATCTTTCACCTTCAATGCGAGATATTCTATTTATTCTTGATGTCACTACTCCTCTTTTCCTTGGTGTCCATTTCTTTGATTTTTTATTTCATACATAATGTTCTTGAAAATCCCTGTATAAAAGAGCTCTCGCATGTGGAGAATTTTGGCACATAACAAAATATTCTGTCAACAATTTTTTGAGAGATGA
Organism: Nyctanthes arbor-tristis; assembly: GCA_963692815.1. Classification (NCBI taxonomy): domain Eukaryota; kingdom Viridiplantae; phylum Streptophyta; class Magnoliopsida; order Lamiales; family Oleaceae; genus Nyctanthes; species Nyctanthes arbor-tristis. Next base: position 42,513 of record CAVNYN010271311.1, read on the forward strand.
TCTTGTTGGACGATGTTTGCCAAATTCGTTCTTCCCAGAAAGATACTGAATGCATGTTTAGTAAGTGTAGCTGTAGGTTTGTCACTAGCGGATACATCTCGTTCAATTTAAATTTGAAAATTCTCCACATTGCTTATTGAGCTGAAACCCACCTTGCATCTTGACATTCTTGTATTTCATTCACAATGCTTTTTTCATCACCATATCATATGCGAACAGCAGCCTTATCATGTCCTTTGTAAATGTACTTATAGAGGTATTTGACCGCCTTTAGCCCTGAACAAATTTCTACATTTATATGATAATTAAATCTTGATAATAGGTAAGGATTATATGGAACTACCCACCAATTATCTAAAGTTGCATTTCTCACTTTAATTTGTCAATATAAATAATAATAAGATTATAAATGGATATACAAAATTATCATAAATGTTTTTAAAATAACTTTTGTGATTATTATCAAATGAAAGTTCAACTTACCTGTGATCCGTCATTTCTTCTATGATATATTGGATATCTATCATTCCTTGCATTGTACTCGAACAAAATTGTCTTGGATACCAAAATTTGCAGTTTCCATCAATCATACAAGAGTTCTTTTTGTTGTGCTCTCTACAAGGCCCGTGCATCATATGTTTAGCAACTGCTTCGTAAAGGATCGAAGACAATTCTTTATTTGGAATTTCAGTGCAGACATATTTGTCATGCTCATCTGGGTTTTTTATTTTATATCTAGATTGCAGAATTATCAATAGATGTGCATGAGGTAATTCTTTTTCTGAAATTCAATAACGTAAACATGTGTTGTAACCTTCCCAAATATTTCTTTTTTGAAGAGCTGATCTTTATGTGGGGTAGGATCATTTCAAGGATTATTTAACCATTCTTATGCACTCCTAGCGTGAGAATCGTGACTACTATGTCGACCTATCTCATTTAGAAACTTGAAATTTTGTTGATGTATGATTTTTATGTGATTTAAATTTGCATGACATTTACTAATGGTTTAATCTTTTGTGTGAGTTTATAAATGCATGGTTTACTTTAATTTAAAAAAATAAATATAAAATCAAAATGATAATTAATTATGTCAAAGGGCAAATATGAAATTAAACTAAATAAGTGGGGGCATGATCATTTTAAGAATCATTTAACCATTCTTATGCACCCCTAGCACGAGAATCATGACTACTATGTTAGCCTATCTCATTTAGAAACTTGAAATTGTGTTGGTGTATGATTTTTATATGATTTAAATTAGAAATAATACGGTAATGCCAATAACCGCCCTATTCATGACATTTACTAATGTTGTTTATTATAAGTTTAATCTTTTGTATATGTTTATAAATGCATGATTTACTTTAATTTAAAAAAAAAACAAATATAAAATCAAAATAATAGTTAATTATTTCAAGGGGCAAATATTAAATTAAACTAAAGAAGTGGGGGTATAATCATTTAAAGAATCATTTAACTATTCTTATGCACCCCTAGCATGAGAATAGTGACTATTGTGTCGACCTATCTCATTTAAAAACTTAAAATTTTGTTGGTGTATAATTTTTATGTGATTTAAATTTGAAATAATTTGCTAATACCAATAACCGCCCTATTCATGACATTTACTAATAGTGTTTATTATAGGTTTAATCTTTTGTGTGGGTTTATAAATGCATGATTTACTTTAATTTTAAAAAAACCAAATAAAAAATCAAAATAATAATTAATTATGTCAAGAAGCAAATATGAAATTAAACTAATTAAGTGGGGTAGGATCGTCTAAAAATGTTTCCCCCACTTATTTTCTTTTAGATAGTATATAGATAACTTTTTAATGAAATGTGATTTTTTTTAATTTTTAGTTTTATATGTAAATTTTTTAATTTATTTTTTAACATTATTAAATATAGTCTGTTTTATTACATGTGACTTTTTAAATTAAAAGGTAATGCAAGTGTGACTTTTATATATGTAAATTTTTAATTAAAAAGTAAGACAAATGTGACTTTTTTTATGTGAACCCCTTTGGTATTGGACCAAGAAAATCCCACAAAGTTGGTAATCTCTCAAGAAAGCTAAAGATTGGTAGGATTTTTATCTTAAACTCAATCAAAACCAACTCAAGTAAAACTAAAAATAAGAATCCTAATCCTCTAAGAGTAATGAATGATAGTGCTCAAGATATAGGATTAAAATCACAAGAGAAATCAACCGTTAAAAATTCTTGTGTTCAATGAAGAACATTGTAATGGTAGCCTTCACAAAGTTATCCAACATATATACAAGCCAATGTTAGTTGAAAATAGATGAGTCTTATTTATAGTGATAAGTATCTTGGAGTTCAAAAATTATAAGAAAAATGAGAAGGAAAATAAGAAAAAGGTTCAATAATTCACCCAAAAGAATTCTGCCCAGTAGGGCGGGTGCATTCGACATTCTGTCCAAAATTGGCCAGAATTCGAGCGATAAGGGAGGGCGTACCGAACTTTTCAAAAATTGTATTGTGGCCCTTGAACTTTCTGAATTACTCTTAGTCTTCAAGCTCAACTTCTTGGTACTAACTTCAATCAAAATGATTTCCTTTGCCTTTATTGCATCCAAATCAAACCTGGCCCTCAATACTTTTCCCATTTGAGCTTGACTTATGGGGTGTTAAACTAGTCCCGTCATTGACTATCGAATCTCTTTGGCCTTTAATTGCATAACGGGGCCGGCTGGCACACTGGCCGAGCTTTGGCCACTTCGGATCTCATCATTTTTTATGATAAATTTTTAGTAAAGAACTACCTAAGTGACTTTACTTTGCCAACTGTGTGATTATTTCTCTTCATTTTGATTTGTGACTTTTAAATGGTGTGACATTTTTAAATTAATATAACAATCGGTGTGACATTTTATAACTTTTTCTGTGTGCGACTTTTTTTTTATTAAATTTGATATAATCATTGTGGCATTTCTAAGTTGAATGTAAACTTTTCTATTTGTGGCTTTTAAACTAAATGGGACCTTTATATTTTGATATATGACTTTTTTATGACATGTTTGGTCATTTCTTGTTATTTTGGTTTGTAACTTTTTAAATGGGGAAATGGACAATATATTTGACTTTTTTATATGTAACTTTTTAATGAAATATGATTTTCGCAATATGGGACTTTTTCTGTATATGACTTTTAAATTAAACGTGACTTTACACATAAAATATTTTATTAAATTTTTTTGTTCCAAAAAATATTTCATTAATTAAGTCATATATAATTTTAAAAAATCACACATAAGATAGGAAAAAAAACCATATATTAGTAAAAAGTAACACATAAAATAGAAATAGTGGTTATATTAATACCACATGTTTTACTAAATACACCACACTCTAATTGTATTTAATATCTTTTATTTTTTTATAGTTTTAGATTAAGGCATTAACTTTTTCTTTGTCATACTTTTATTCTTATTTTTCAATCGATTACCACATCTTATATCTAACAATGTTTTTCTTCTAAAAATTTTGATGTAAGAACCACTTAAATATTTTAAATAAGTTAAAAAGAAAAATACGTAAAAGTAAAATATATATTTTCTTATGATTCTAAGACATATGAATGAAATTTTTTGAATAATAACCATTATTAAGAAAAATGATAGAAAAATTAATTAAACAGTTCTGAAAAAATGCAATAAAATTTGTTAAGACACAAACTTCATAAGTTATAAAGAATAAGGACCTTCAATATAATAAACATGTGTTTTAACCATAAAAAAGTGTAGTGTGAATATATTTAGGTCACATAACAAATAAACTAATTAATTAAAAATCACAAATAGAAAAAAGACACATATAATTAAAAAGTTGTATATAAAAGATTAAAAAATCAAATATATAAAAGTCGCATGTAAAATAAAAAGTGTGTAGAAAAGTTATATATAAAAATTTGTCAATCAACTAATTAAAAAGTCTCAAATAGAAATTAAAAAGTCACATATATAAAAGTTACATGCAAATGAAAATTCACAAGAAATAGAAAAAGTCACATATAAAACAAAATAATTAAATAAAAGTTACTTATATAAAAGTCAGGCACAGCTAATAAAAAGTCATACATATAATAGCAAAAGTCACCGAAACAAAATAAATTGATTAATTAAAAAGTAATAAATAAATATAGGAATAAAAAAAATCACGTAAATGGAAGTCACATGTAAATGAAAAGTCATACATGAATAGAAAAAAATCACATACACAATAAAATAATTAATTAAAAAGTCACAAATACAAATTAAAAAATGACATATATAAAAGTCACGCATAAAATATAAAAAGTCACATACATAATAATAGAATTAATTATTTTAACTTATTTACCTTTTCCTTAACAGATCTAAATCAACACTAATTAAATGACATATTATTGTTAATGATTTCAATTCAACTTTCATACAAAATATAATGTTAACAAAATTTGATAAATTAAATTAAATACAAATAAACTCCGTGCAATGCATAAGCTCAAACTAGATAGAATTAAATAGTCCCCTAGAAGCGGACCAACTATATATACGAGCAAGAAAAGGCTTACTATTGTTCGGATTACATCATTCTTTCTATTTGTTACCGATACAAAAATTCTTGGTTAGATTATAATAGTAAAGTATGCGTATGGTTTAAACAAGTGCTACAGTGATTATGTTTCTCATGTTTCAAGTAGAAGGTTTTGGGTTCGAACCCCAACCCTCCCACCCAATGTATCAAACAATATGGAAACCAAACTCTCATCCAATATCATTCTTTTTGAGTTAATTTCACAAATAGTCTCTAAATTTTTCATTTTCTATCAACTGATTCCCAGCCTTTTTTTTTTTCAATGTCATCGGTCCCTAACCATTTATTAATTTCACAAATGGTCTCTAACCTTTGATCATTGCATTAGGACTGTGGTTATATCAATACTAATACATCACCAAGGTTCTAAAAAATATAAAGCATGGAAAAGGGTCGAAGTCGAGAGCTAGGCCTTGAAACGGTTAAATAAACGCGCGATTAAGGCTCAGTAAAATGCAACTTGTGGCAATACGTGAAGTCTAAGTTTCGAGCACCAGTGCCGTTTGAATGAGCTTTTTAGAACACTGCATTACAGGTACACTGCCCATAAATTTAACAACAAAATAAGTTACTTGCAAACTGAGCTTGCCCGTTAATCTTATACGGTAAAAGAATCTATGAATGAATTATATTAAATAGAAAAACAAAATACAGAACCAAAAAATCTACAGAGTGGAGGGTGTTTGGATGCACGCACACTAGTTAGATCAGCTCCTCTTGGAAGTACTAGAAAATTTTCATGACAGAGAAATGCAGGGCTGGTTGACTTGACTATATAATTTTGATCACCTACCTCCATGTAGGTAGATTAAAGTCCATTTTCTCCTACATAGCATGTCATGTGGCATGCCATGTAGGAGGAGGTGGGTAGGTTAAAATCTACCCCCTCTTACATTACATGCCATATAAGAGGGGGTGGGTAGATTAAAGTCTACTCCCTCCTACATGGCATGTCATGTAAGAAGGAGTAGACTTTAATCTACCCACATAGAGATCGGTGATCAAAACTACTTGACTATAAGCGTAAAAGTTGCGAGTTTACTGGGAACATGTTATGTAGGAGGGAGTAGACTTTAATTTACCCACATGAAGATAAGTGATCAAAACTACTTGACTATAAGCGTAAAAGTTGCGAGTTTACTGGGAAGTAAGAAACCGGATGGGAGCGCCTTTCGACTTTATTTTACTCTTAGCTTCTTCCGAAGAAGGGGGATGTAAGCGTGATGAGGATCATATACTCGAGCAGCAGACCGATCACCGAAGCAACTGGAAAATCAGTCCCTCCTCCCATCCCCCTCCCCGGCCGGCCGAAATGGTTGGGGGCGGTTTGCTTGGCAAGCAAAAAAGTGATAAACCTGTTGAGCTTGCACTAGAAGGAAAGCATTATTATTTGATCGCTTTCTCAATCCTCTACACTTTCCACCTGTTTTCTGTTTGACCGATTAGGGAGTATTACTACTTTGTCGTTATCTCAGGATCAAAAACCTTTGAATTAAAAAAAAATTCAAAAACTTGTGGAAAGTTTTGGTCTTGGCACGTGCTATACTCTCATGCAAACTGTATATCATATATGAGAGAATTCACACGTAATTTCCAGAACTCACACGTGGTTTCTTTCATGTGATGTGTATAAGAGACAAGACACGTGTTCATTGCACTAGAACTTTCACAATGTGGCACCTTCTTGGGTGTTTGATTCTATTTTTCAAAACACATTATAATCTCACCTGTCAATGATTTTACCATAATTTTATAACTGCACATTTATAATCACAAATTTTAAGTTTTTATTAAGTCCACACTATTTTTTTCACCTTATTATAATTTCTAATTATAATTCAATGTGAATAATGAGAATTAAACAGACATCAATTATTGTGGGAATTTATTATAAATGGTTATAAAATGTGGCACAAGTAATACTTCTACAATGGTGTGATACATCAAATCCGATTATGACCTCTTTAAAAGCAACCGTTATGGCACTTTCCGTTAAATTCATATGGCATATACACATGTGCCCGAACGGTACAAGAGTTACTACAATGGTACCTTCATGAAGTACTTGGAAATTTTCAATGTGATACCTCCTATTGATGTGACAATTCAAATATGATCAGTTTATTAGAGCAATAGAGCTCAAAATCAACTAGTAGTCGTGATTGGATAAACTCATCACTCAGACTCCATATAGTATGAGATGGAAGTGGCAAATGAAGGAATGATATGTGGAATTAGGTCCAATTGAGGATTTGACGTGTGATGAACTAAATAGAAAGAGTCGATTATAAGCGCGAAAGCTGCGAGTTCATTGGGAAATAAGAAATTGGTATTGGGGCTCCTTTCGGCTTGACTTGTTTCTTCTTTTTCTCCGAAGAACCTACTTTCTGATGTTGGATGGTAGCACCAGATGTTCGAGAAGAAGATGATTTTCTGAAGCAACTGAAGAAGGCAAAAATCAAACCCATTTATCAGCAAGGAATTGGGGTGTGTTTCTTGAATTGGAGTTTGATTCATTGAACTAATGAATGGATTGCTATATAAAGTGGGATGAAAGTGAAATGGTGTGGAATATTTTCTATTTTATTACTTGGTAAGCAAGTTGTGATGGCGACTTTTTTATATGCTTGTTGGGCAAGCTTCGTCACTCCCCACCACTTTTCTCCTTTGACTTTCAGTTTGAAAATCAATCTAAGAGCTTGTTTATTCTCTTTATTTGCCAAAATATAGAGAATTTATAATGAGGTGAGAGGTAGATTGTGTATTGATAATTTATTTGATAATCATTTAAATTTAGATGATTTTTTAAATAAATTTAAAATTTAAATTTTATATAAGTGTCGAGATGTAATTGTGTCATGTAGAGGTAATGATTAAAATGATGTGAGAGTTCACATCATATCAAATATGTGGTTAAATATAGTATTGTCATATGTGTAAAAGTTGAAATTTAAATTGATTGATAAATCGAGGTAAATTTTAAATGGTTGCCAAACATTGTGGTGGTGTTTGTAATTGAATAGTTATCATATTAAATGTCAAATTAATAATAAGTAAGATTATAAATTGGTAAAATAAAGTACATCAAACAAGCTCTAAAAATAGATATCACGGCTAACAATACCCATTTTTTTTTTTTATTATTGTCACGAATAGAGTTATAAATATGTGGACACTCAGTTTCTCCATTATGAAAATACTAGCATGTGTATATGATGCCCTCTTCATTAGTTTATTCACATAGACATTACCCTCTATGTAGATCCATGAAATTAGTAGAGGAAGAGACGTCATATACTCTGAATGTCTCCACGTACAAAGTACCCCAATGTCACTAAATTAAAATTAATTGAGGCTTACACAGTTATTCTAATAATTTCTCGCCATCTATGACATGATAGTCTCGTCATACATTTAGCGAGAGGTCATTACTTATGATCTCTTTATGACTATTTTTGGTGTAAGAGGCAAACACCTGGACCAATTAATCATGATAGAAGAAATCATTTAGTGCCTGTTTGATTTAATTCATAGTAGTTGATTTATAAAAAAAAATTATAAAGATGTGAAATGAGTAGTATAAATTTAATAGAAGTTTAAAATTTATAGTTATAAATGAATAGTTATCAAATTAGTAATTAAATCACTGATAAATGAAATTATAATATATTTTGATAAAGAAGATCAAACAGAGCTTTTTAAATGATCTCGAAAGAATAAAATTAGCATATGCTTCGGTTGCGCTTTTGGATTTTGTCTACTTGGGTTAAGCACCGAGTCGAGGTTCACAATTCGTGCCGTAGCCCACACGTTCCATTTCTTTAGAGCATTTATTCAATTTTGTAATTTGCGTGTGTCCATTCAGAGCACGTTGTTCGCAATGGCAAGCGGACCAGACTCGTAATGTGATGGCTGCGGAGATGATTCATCAAAGATCCACCATATGAACGAAGATGTCACATTTAATGGATGTATGTATATTTACGCGTGGATGAATGGATGGATGGATGAAGAATTCCAGAAAGAGAGAGAAGCAAAAACAAAAAAAAAAAAAGAAAAAAAACAAAAGAAAAGAGCAGTGGATTCCGTAATTTTATTTATTTTATTTTCTTTTAATCATTTTCCTTTTAATTATATTTCTCTCATTTACATTATTTTTCTTAGCTTTTCTTTCTCCATGTCCCATGGAAAGTCCACAAATACACCTTGACCTGCACCTTCTCTACTACTATTTTATTATTATTTTTAAATTTATCTTCATATCTCTCCTCTTTTCTATTAACAAGAAGGGTAAAACTATCACTTAAGGAATTTAAATAATTTGAGTTTTAGATATTTTAGGGTTAAAATTGTAAATCTGTGAATTAATTCGTAAAACAACAAGGAAGTATAGCATGACTCTTAATTAAAATAATCATCTTCTCTATATCTTTTTCTTCGAAATCACCCCTACACCACACCGCCCTATCAGACGTGCTCTGAGTTGCCACACCATTAACTTGAGCATCATGGGGTCGACTATAACTGCAAAATCTGCGAGTTCCCAGGAAAGTAAGAAACTGAAATGGAAGCCCCTTTCGACTTTACTTTGCTCTTTGATTTCTCCAAAGAAGCTGCTTTCTTGTGTTTGATAGTGCATCGGATACTTGAGAAGATGACGATTTCCTGCAGCAGCCGGAAAAACCTTGAAAACAAATCCATTTTTCCTATATTTCTTAGCTTGCTCTGTGTGTGATGAGCTAGCTAGAAATTATGGAGTTCCTTTCCCTTGGTTATGATCATGTGAATGACTATTTATTTTTAGTTTCCAAAGTAAAGATTTAGGGCTGAATTTTATTTCTTTTTTCCCCTAGAAGTACATGTATAATTTGATGTATAAGTAGTACAAATACGTATAGAACTACATCCAAATAAAACTGAACGCAAAGTAAATAAACAAACCAATGATAATAATGTTGAAACACACACACAATGCAAACCCGTTAAAAAAAATTATTACGTAACATGTCATAAATATACTCCTTATGTGTATGGATATGTAAGATTAGGATAGACAAGCCTCGTCATCAAGGCTAGGGAAATATTCCTTGTCACCGTGAAATATATGTAACAATTGACCAAATATTTGCTTGTTCCCAAGAAACATACTCTTGTCTCCACAAGTGGAACCCTTCAGTTCTTATAAGAAACCAAGGTCTTTGCCCTTCATTCCCACACCTCTCTCTCTCTCTCTCTCTCTCTCTCTCTCTCTCTCTCTCTCTCTCCTACTTCTACGAATTATTTCTTGGCCATTTATACTTTAGTTTCTAACCATTTTGGTCCCATAACTATAACTACATTCTTTGCATAATGAAATCATATACCTTATGTACTAAAATAAAATGGGGAGTAAACTATCCATATATAAGAGAAATAATAACTGAGGATTTGATCTTCTTTATGCACTCTGAAAGTTAAGAATAAAAAAAGAAAAGTTGAAGGCATAATGTGCCATGGAAGGAGGAAGCAACTAAAAGAAGGAGCTGATGTGACAAAGTAATCTGGATTAGGGATTTAATGTGAGTAATCTTTACACCCTTTATGTGTTTATCAAATATGCTTATATGAATTATCTGATAAATTCATGTGCTCATAATCTATGATGAAATAAGTTATGTTATGTTAAGTAAGTTATGTGATTCAGTTCATATTATGCATAGCAATTAAAGCAAAAGTGCTTTTTCAAAAAAGGAATTACGTCTAGACCTTTCCCATCAGGTGCACAACAGAATTATGTTCGGTATGTGCTAAGGCACTTCTTTTCAATTGGGTTGTCAGAGACTACCAAGGTAGTCGATGATCAAACTTTCAGAATCAATTATGAGGCACCTAAGTGACTCGAGACCAAACCGCATAAGATATTATGGTACTAGTACCAACCGAACAAATTATATTCAGCGCCCAGGTAAGATAGGTCTATGACGTAACTCGGGCCCAAACTCACGTTTTTAAAAGAAAACCTATATGTGTAAGGATTTCTCACTGAATATTTCATATTCATGTTTTCCATGTTTTCCCAATCCAATTTTAGGTACAGAGTCCTTGGAAAGCCTCAGGCACGGATGTCTATATGCCAATGTTATCGACTCTAGACCTAGGGGAGATCATGCCTCATTACAACTAACTGTTGATGTTGGGATGATGAACATTATGGACATTAACACATAACATGTGCTGGACCTTAGCTACATCTTGGATGGAGACACAAACTCTAGACTTATTAAAATGAATTAAGTCAACAACTTTGACAGTTCTAAAAAAAGAGACATAATGAACACTTAAAATAATAATAACTACACCGTGATGAGGATATACACTTGACGAGGAGAAGCAAACAAGTGGTAGCTCGTGATCGGGGTATTACAAGTGGTATCAAAGTAAGTAATTCACGGTCAGGGCGTTACAAATGATATCAGAGCAACAAGCCGGTCTCCTCGATAACATGGCAAGCATCTGTCCTGAGGTTTCTTAAAGAGCTTTCTATGTTGTGTTTATGTGAAATTTTATTATTAGTTATGGTCTTTTGTGTTTATCTTGAATGATAAATTATAGCTCAACTTATGAACCATTATAAATTTGTTAGTTTATAATAATGAACTTAAGGTAAGCTCATAATAAACTTAAGGAAAGCAATTTAAAGAAAGAAATAACGTTGGAAAATTATTACATCGTGCTTTTAATAGCTACGTCAACACTGACTACTACGAGCAAAATTAAATTGGAACTTCCATGAATGAAGTTGTGTAAGGATAATGTGTAGTGTTTACCTTATTTTGATCCATGACATATAGCTTCTAGTATATAGTAGTATGATAATATACTTATGACATTGCAGTGAAAGGAGATAAATTTTCATTGTAATATAACACCCTCTAGCTATTTATAAGACATTTTGTAACGATGACTATGATGAAGCAATGAATGTGTTATGAATGATGTTATTATGTTGCATATCCTTAGAGAGAATTACTGAAGAAGCTTAAAAAAATTAGTACTGGAATATATTTAGAACACAAAAGTTAAAGGAACTATACTATGGTTGTTTCAATAAAAAGTATCGATATTTCTATCAGCATCAATAAAACAGACAACATCATAACAAATAAAAGTGCTGATACAACTTTCAATATCGATAAAATAGAGAGTTATCTTGCCAATTAACAATATCGATATACCTTCCAGTACTGATAAAACAGAAAGTTATAGGGCCAACTAAAAGTATCGATACATTTTCCAGTACCGATAAAACAGGAAGTTCCTTACATAACTGAAAGTATTGATAATGCTACTAGTCTCGATAAAAATGAAAGAAGGAGAATTTGACTAGGTGTTGGATAAACTTATATTTACAAAAGGAAAATTTAGAAAAAAAAAATGATCAAAGAAGCAAACCGTGAGAAAAGACTTAGTTGGAATCATAGAATTTTCTGAGAAATAGCACTTGCATAAGAATTATTGATGAAATTATTTTTTAGATAATTCTAAATTTTCAAAGCATAACTTTCTTTGAAGATCTTTTACCAAATATTTAGTAGTTTATCTTTAATAAAATAAGGATTCTCCTATTTTTCTTCTTCATGACATGTTTATACATTGTCATTTTGAAGTGTTACTTTATCTATCATTTATAAAACAAATACTATGTTTTACTGACGTTTAAAGTAAACGAAAGTAATGAAAACCAATATCGTGAGTCAAAGGGTGCTAATAGCTTGACATTATGTCACGTTTGGCTATAGTAATAAAAAAAGTAATGTTCTTATACCTCATTTGTCTTTGCTTATATTTAAATTAAATGCAAGGAATTAAAGAATTTACATCAAACACATGTATTTTTCTTCAAAAAGATTAATAACTGGGTCTCCAAATTACTTTAACTTAAACTAGATGATAATTGAGCCTCTCAAGTTTGAAGAGTTTAACTATACAAAGCTTTATTAATGTCTAAAGGCTCTGTAAACTGGAAGTTGGACACACGCTAGTTTAGACACCATTTTGTAAATTTCATAAGAGTAATGTTAGTTCCAAGAATTTTGATTTAGCCCCTGGAATTAATGGCCACCTCATAATGACATTCAAGTTTTTGGGAATCAACTTTTTTAATGTGTCATATATGTGAAAAACAATTCGACAGTCCTCTGTATTGATTTCTTGTAGTCCTCTATATAGGGGTTTCTATTGTTGATTTCGGTACACTGTGTTTCAGAAGGATATATATCTATATGCATTTGTAATGCCATGATGCGGATTGTAATTATACTTCAAAAAAAAAATGAAAGTAACATATATATATATATAAATGAAAGTAACTTCCCTTTCCAAAAATAAATATATATAAATGAAAGTAACTTCCCTTTCCAAAAATAAACAATGTGTCACGTGCAGTTAGATTGTTTAATTAAAAACGAGCTATCTTTATTTTATATTTTGTCAGATGAACTCTTTAGTTCCCTTTCAAGAAGAAGGAAAAAATTGAACTCTTCAGAATTGTATCCAAAGAACAAGGGGATACAAAAAAGTAATAAGAGAGGAGCACAGACCAATCAATCGTATCGGTCGTATTCTTGAATTTGGAATGAAAAGAGGAGTAATGCTTCCTAGCACAGGACAAAGAATAGGACCACTTAGATCAAAATAGCATTGTTCTAACATAGAGTAGAATCGAACATTGAAGAGATTAATTGACAACAGTAAAAAGATGGGCGCCTAATTCCTATACAATAGGGGTCTATCAGTGCAAGTCAGCTGAACATCGTGATTGATGAGTGGGTAGGTGGGTGAGGTGCACCTCTCGCCCAGTGGGAAGTAATGAAGCTAGTCTCCCACCCCTGAATGAAAGAGTATTGGGGCCGCCTTCCCGCGTATGCGCCTCTATTTATATTCTTTATTTTGAATTACCAATGGAGAAACTTTCTAACTAAAAAAATCTCTTTGACAAAACGCAATTCGTCGAAGGGGATAAAAAGAAGAGAAAGAAAGAGAAGTTTTTCTTTCTTTCATTCAATAAATAAGAGAACAAAGAAACCACTCAAAAAATGAAAGTTAGATAAAAAAGTGTCAGTAAGAACTGAGCACTAGACTTCTTCCCTCCTTTCTCCTTTTGTGTTTCCACTTGGGCTTTTCATTCTATTTTATGAGGATTGGTTGTAGTGCGGATTAAGGAGTAGCTCCTCCATGCTGTGGTTGTGGAGGTGGGTTCTGTCGCCGCCTGATAGAGGCAGAAGCGGAGGCCACCGGAGCTATCTGCGTCGAGTGTTTCCATTGAAAGAAGAAGGGAGACAATTCGCTAGCGCAGAAATCAAAAGAGTCGGGCTTTAAAGTGGAATTCTTCTAAGATCCATTGCTCAATAGAAACGAAGGTGGTCTAAGTAAAGATTGTTTTGAAATTAAGATGGCACTAAATCCTCAAGTGGAAAATGTTTTTTTTTATTATTTCTCAAATTCTCATGGGAATTTATAGAAGATGATGACATCACATGTGTAATGTAGATGTAATCTAAAGTCATCATGCCATGCGTTGATCTTGATGATGTTAAAAACTTTTGATATTATGATATACTATTTTCCCTTCTACGCGAGTTTTCTTATCATGTGTGTTGAGAAGTTTATGGCCCTAAGATATTTTAGTTTATGTACATGGTAAACTATGCTGAGAATGTTTTAATATGTGTTTTTTTAATAAGATTTAGCCAGGATAAATTATAGTAATTTCAAGGACGAAATTATTTTAAAGAGTAGATTGTAACGACCCGTTAAAAAAATTATTACGTAATATGTCATAAATATACTCCTTATATATATGGACATGTATGATTAGGATAGACAAACCTCGTCATCAAGGCTAGGGAAATATTCCTTGTCCCCGCGAAATATATGTAATAATTGGCCAAATAATAGCTTGTCCCCAAGAAACACACTCTTGTCTTTACAAGTGGACCCCTCAAGTTCTTATAAAAACACAAAGGCTTTGCCCTTCATTTCCATACCAACCGTTCTCCTCCCCCCTCTCCTTCTCTCTCCTACTTCTACGAATTATTTCTTGGCCCTTTGTACTTTAGCTTCTAACCATTTTGGTCCCATAACTATAACTACATTCTTTGCATAATGAAATCATACACCGTATGTACCAAGATAAAATGGGAAGTAAGCTATCCATATATAAGAGAAATAATAACTGAGGATTTGATCTTCTTTATACACTCTAAAAGTTAAGAATAAGAAAGAAAAGTTGAAGGCATGATATGCCATGGAAGGAGGAAGCAACTAAAAGAAGGAGCTGATGTGACAAAGTAATCCTGATTAGGGATTTAATGTGAGTAATCTTTACACTCTTTATGTATTTATCAAACATGCTTTTATTAATTATCTGAGAAATTCATGTGCTAGTAATTTATGATGAAATAAGTTATGTTATGTTAAGTAAATTAAGTGATTCAGTTCATATTATGCATAACAATTAAAGCAAAAGTGCTTTTTCAAAAAAGGAATTATGTCTAGACCTTTCCCCTTAGGTGCACAACAGAATTATGTTCGGTATGTGCTAAGACACTTCTTTTCAATTGGGTTGTCCGAGACTACCAAGGTAGTCGATGATCAAACCTTTAGAATCAGTTATGAGGCACCTAAGTTACTTGTGATCAAACCGTATAAGATATTATGGTACTAGTACCAACCAAACAAAGATCGGATAAGATAGGTCTATGATGTAATTCGAGCCCAAACTCACGTTTTTAAAAGAAAACCTGCATGTATAAGGATCTCTCACTGAATATTCCATATTCATGTTTTCCATGTTTTCCCAATCCAATTTTAGGTACAGAGCTCTTGGAAAGCCTCGGGTATGGATATCTATTTGCTAATGTTATCGAGTCTAGACCTATGGGAAATCATGTCTCATCACTGTTAACTGTTGACGTTGGAATGATGAACATTGTGGACATTAACACAAAACCTATGCTGGACCTTAGCTTCATCTTGGATGGAGACACAAACTCTAGACTTATTAAAATGAATTAAGTCAACAACTTTGACAGTTCTAAAAAAAGAGAAATAATGAACATTTAAAATAATAATAATAACTACATCTTGATGAGGATATACCCTTGACGAGGAGAAGCAAACAAGGGGTAGCTCGCTGCCGGGCATTACAAGTGGTATCAGAGCAAGTAACGCACGGTCGGGGTGTTATACACAACTCGCGGTTGATGAGAATTGAACATGTGACCTTAAAAATTTCAAGGCGTTTAATTTCTTTATATTTGCTTGAATGTTTTTCAAAAAGATTTGCTTACTTATCATTTGGTCAAGATCGCTATTATATTTTATTTCAGTTAAAAAAAAAGAGAAGAAAAATGGTTGTTGTTATATTTATGAGCAATTCTAAAGAGACGTGTAAAAGTGACATTAATGTATGACATCTTTATGTAGCACACATTCATTAAGTGATGATCACATGGTTACTTTTTCATTATCTAATATACGTGTACCACATAAGAATGTCACTTATTAATTTTTTTTAATGTCTCTCTCGAATTTTTGTATATTTATACATCAATCATAAACATAAGAAAAATTCTAGGGGGATATAAAAAGGGGAATAGTATTAGATAACATTCTTACGCGACACACTTATACTGGATGATGAAAAAGTAGTCATGTAATTATCACCCAATAAATATATTCCACATGAGAATGTCACCTAATAATGTCTTCTTTTCATGTCTCCTAGAATTGCTCTAAACATAATCTCGTTAATCAAAGACAATTATCAAGATGAGTATCGTGGCCAACGCTGGGAACATTGATGCTGATTGGGAAGCTAAAAAAATGCTTAACCAGTCAACATAGGCTTCGCTTGGTGCTCTCAGATTTGAGCCAAAAATTCATATATCTGTCTCAAGTTAAAATCGAAGGAGACGTTGACTTATATTGTTTGAACCAATAGATGTATGAAGTGAAAATACCTTTCATGCCCTTATTTAAATCCAATTTGGGTAAATTTCACAAAAGGTCCTTACTCTTTGTAAAATATAGTAATTTCACCCCTGACTTTTCTTCATCCAATGTTCCCAAGGTATAGTAACTCTTTGCATGCATCAACACACACCACATAGAAAATCACAATTATGTGACAGTCTCGATATATGTCACGTAGCCATATGACACTATATGATACTATACATATAGTATTATATTATTTTTACATTCTTTGGAGTTCTAACTTTTTAAAAATTCTCACAAAAGTTTCACATAAATGGAATCCATCTATTTTGACAGTTAAAGTGAAGGAAATGACTTTTTTACCCCTCACATTATGTAAAAGACAATGAAATTTCCTTTTAAATAAAGAAAAATAATAAAAAATTCTTACACCTCCTTGGAGACCCATGATGCCTAACTCATAATTTCATTTTAGCAAAAGATGAATAATATGCCAAAGAAAGGAAGAGCATCTCAAAGTGAAGAAAATGTATGATCGCTAGTGTTGTAGTTACTGAGGGTGGATGTAAGTCCTTTGAATCATGTTTAATACGCAATCAAACTTTCCATTGTCTAAGAAACAATAAGAATATTTATTATTTTTTATTAAAAAAATTGTTCTGTTTTGATTTTTTATTTGATAAAAGTGGTAAAAAGGTCATATTCTTTTCTTTTTACAATCAAAGGAACAGATTTTATCTACTCTATAGGAAGTTTTTACGAAAATTTTTGAAAGATTAAGAACTCTGAAAGCTGAAAAAAGAATATTAGGGAAGAAATTCCTATATTTTGCAAACGTCAGGACCATTTCTAAAATTTGCCCACCCAATTGACATAAGGGTAAAGGGTAAAAGAGTCATTTAAATTAAAAATTCTTTAACACCGTCACGGAAACTAAAATGTAGGCCCCAAGAATCATTTTTTTTTCGTAAGAATAATCCACATTGAACAGTTGGGAAAGGCAGGCAAAAAATCGATTTTTACAATATTTAGGAGATTAATTGTCTATTTTTGGATGCAGTTTGTAATTTTTGATTCTTGTTGAAGGGTACCACATAGGCATTTTATTGCCTTGTACGTGAAAATGTATTCGACAATGGGAGGAAGCATCGAAAATCTTCTGAATGACATGTTACGATTTAAAGTTTATGATAATTACATGCAATAGGGCTTATCGATCTTGCATATGTACGTACTTTCTTATCCGTCAATTATTACATTGTTGTGCCAATCGATTAACATGTCATAATAGGGTGAGAACGCGTAGCCATAGATGACACAGTAATCATTTTTTGTTGATTGATTCAACAAGATGGTAGTCAAATATCAAGAGACTACCCAACCCCCCCCCCCCCAAAAAAAGTCTAAATACCAGAATTGCATGGGATGAAATCTCCAATATATAAATAAACTGTACGAGGTTATGAATTGAATCACAGTAGTAATAATACTTTTCTTTTGTAATTACAGTAATTTGAAATCATGAGAGCAAATCAGGTTGCCCCTTGTGATAAAAGAATCTATGAATATATTAACTGGAAAAACTAAGAGTTTAGAGAGAGTTTCCTATTCATTAATCGAAACATCCAGCAGCAATATAGGGCTGGTCGACTTGACTATAAGCGCGAAACTTGCGAGTTTACTGGGAAGTAAGAAACTGGGATGGGAGCGCGTTTTGACTTCATTTTACTCTTGGGTTCTTCCGAAGAAAGGGCTTTCTGGTCGCGGATGCTAGCATGATGATCAGATACTCGAGCAGCAGATGTATCACTAAAGCAACTCAAAAACACTGAAATCAAACCCATTTTCTTTCTGTGACTTTATGCCTAATTTGGCTGAAATTTTTTATGTTTATTATTGAATCTTGTTGCTTCGCACTTCATGAGTAAAAGGCTATTTATAAAGAGAGGGTGTGGAATTTTCTTCGCTTGGTTTAGACATTTTGACCCGAAAATGATTGGTGGCGGCTGTTCAAGCTTGCTGGCCAAGTAAAAACGAAATAGCACTTTCTTTACTTGCCAAGTCAATTCTCTGCACTTTCCACCTGATTTCTGCGTCGGATTAATCCGTACTTTGGCTGATTTTTGTGTATTATTTTGTAGATTGGTTCATGTACTAGGGCAATACACTTAGGCCGTTTCTCTATGGAGCCATATATAGCTAGGGTTTTAGAAGGAAGGCTGACTACAAAAAAAGAAAAAAAGAAAAAAAAAACAGCCATGTGTATTAAATCACATGTGGTTTAATTTTATGATTTAACTGTTTTTAATTGATAGTCAAATTCCATGGAAGAATTGAAGAGTTCTCTTTGACAGCTGATTGTGAGTGGTTTGAATTATAAACGTGTAAGGTGTCAATTACACATGTCAACATAGATCACATAAATTTATAAATGAGTCATGCTATTTGAACATATGGGTAGACAACACATCACACAAACATGACGTATCCTACTCACAAAAGAATTAATCTATTTAAACACATATGTTAACAAAAAAGTGTCTAAAATACTTTATTACCCTTAAAATGCATGCATGACTTTTGATTAATTGATTCTCTTGAATTGTATAGGGTTAATAAAGTAATTTAAATTCCTTTTTTTATCATAGTTTTTGAGTTTATTTGTATTTAATTTAATTTATCAAATTTTGTTGACATTATATTTTGTATGAAAGTTGAATTGAAATCATTGATTATAATATGTCAATTAGTGTTGATTTAGATATGTTAACGAAAAAGTAAATAAATTCATGTACTCTAATGAGATTTTAATTGTTTCTCAAACTCTTACTCAACCGTTCAATTTCCTTCCTCTACCAACTCTTTGTAATAATATGAAAAAATAAATACATCATGTGAAACTTTCCTTTAACCAAAAAAAAATGTCAAGAATTTATTAGTTTGGCCTTGATTTCTATTATATTCAAATTTGATCATAACAGCCGGATTAGATAGTCACTTCGTATTGAATCTTTTTCTAGGAATCAAGATTTGTAAAATTAAATGAACTTTGTGTTGAGAATATTTTAACAAAAGTTTGTATTTCGTTTATACTTATTTAAAATTATAGTATTTAAAAGAGATAATAAATTATTTATTTAGAAAGTTGAAGTATTTATTTCTATTGACAAAAATTCAAGGACCAAATTGAATTAGATTAAAAATCTTAAATATTCTTTAGGACTTAATTGATTTTTTTTAAAAAATATTGGTTTATGGTGTAAGAATTGAAAAAAGAAAGTTAAAAGACTAATTTATAACTTAAAATACCAATCCAACTGACACGGAATCTTTTTGTTGTAGACCTAAGAGCAAAACCATGTAGCATAAACCAAAAAAGGACAATATTATATTAAAATGGAGCGGTCCATTACAGATGGTATCAGATTATAGCCCAATAAATTGATTAACATGCCCAATCGAGTCCGGTTTGGTTCTTGTCAAAGCACAGCAGGCCAAGATCACGTGAATCATGGAGTTGGCCTGGTTCGTTACATATTCATTGATAAAATGTGTCCGTTGATGCATTGCTATTGATCAAGAAAAATTCTACAAAATGGATTACGGTCCACTTGGCAACCAATGATTTATTATATATAATCGGTTTGAATTATAAGTGAATGCAATGCACAAGCTCAACCTAGCGAGAATTGAATAGTCCCCAAGAAGCGGACCAACTATATGTGAGCAAGAAAAGGCTTACTATTGGTCGGATTACATTATTCTTTCTATGTGGTATCAGAAAATTCTTGGTCAGATTTTTTTAAAAAGCCTCAAATTCTTGGTCGGATTACAATTGGAAAAATATATTCCTATCCACGTAACGGAAATCTCCACTAAACTTTCGTTAATAAATTCGAAAAGTTCTCGTTGGATAAGGAATGTGTGTATGTCTCCATGTATTTATAATTATCCATCTATCTTCTAATGTAAAAACGCTAACTGTCTCTAGTCTAGATAAATAGCACTACTCAATGGAAAAATATATTCCTATCCGATTATGTTATTCTTTTCTAGGTTAATTTCACAAATGGTTTCCAACATTTGCATTTTTTATCGACTAGATCTCCAAGCTTTTTTTTTTTTTCAATGTCATAGGTCACTAATCTTTCATAAATTCACTCATAAGATCTTTTATGATATTTTTGTCATTACTTTTTAGATAGAAACCAAAAAAAAAATTTGAAAATAGTAAAAATTCTACCTCCGCCCCAAAAAGAAAGTTTAATTTTTCTTTTTCGTTCGTCTCAAAATATGATCTAATTTCTTTTTTTATTATGTACCCCTATTCAATGTGCAGAGTTAAAAAAATAGAATTATTAAAGTGAAATAATTAATAAATGACTGGTATAATTTTTAATACTACTAAATGAACTTTTCTTAATCTATAATAAAAAATAGGACCATCTTTTGAGACGGATGTAGTAATAAAAATAAAAAGGAAACCGAGGTAGCTACCCATTCTAACTTTATCTATAATATGATAGAAAATGACAAATACTTAGGTATCCTTTTTATTTTTATTATTTTTAGAATTTTTTGTTTTTATTTAAAAAAAGTAAGGAAAAAAATGTTATAAAGGATCTTATAAGTAAATTTATAAAAGGTTGAGGGCCATTTGTGAAATTAACCTTATTTTCTTCTTCTATTTTCCCATTTGTTATAGAGCTAAATAGAGCCCCTTCATTCTTCATCTATTTTTCTATTTTTTTAATAGCTAAACAAGGCACTCCGTGAAGGAGTCTGACTATCAATCATAAATCATAAGTTGTAGCCTATAATCGTTTGATGTGTTGAGCTAGATGTACTTATAATAAGTGGGGATGGCAATTTACTTGGACTCGACTCAATATCCGCGGTGCCCCAATCTGAACGAGGCAGATTAGGAGTGATTCGCTGACCTGCCGCGGGTCACGGGGTGGGGGCAGATCAAGCTCGCCCTAATCCGTTTATTTAAAAAAAAAAATTACAAAACCCCCATAATGACGATATGTATTATGTTGGACTTGGGGCCTTGGACTTTGTTAAGTTTGTGCTTTTGAGTTTTGTCATTTGTGGTATCTAATTATTTTCTATAATTCTATTGTATTTGTTGTGTTAGATTATATATCAAAATAGATTACTATTTTTCTACCAAAAAAAAAGATTACTATTTGTTAATTTTGCAACTAAATTATGTCATACCGATCAAGTTAGGAAGAAGAATTTACAAAATAATAATAATAATAACTAATAAATAAAAAAATAAACAGGGCAATTTGTTGGCCCGAACCAACCCTAGCCCCTGCCCAAAATTGTCGGGTGGCTAGGCGGGCCGTCAAATAATATTATCGGGGCAGGGCAACCCAAATCCGACCCGTTGCCATCCATTAATGAGTGTATTGAATTCTGCATTTGATCATTGCGTGTGGACTGCGGTTATACCCAGTACTAATACATCACCAGTACAATATAATGCGCATAATAATAAAATTGAACAAAAATACCTCTTAAATAAGTTACTAGAAAAAGTGCAAATTGAGCTTGCCCCTAATTAATCTTATACTGTAAAAGAATCTATGAATGAATTATATTAAATAGAAAAACAAAATACAGAACCAAAAAATCTATAGAGTGAAGCGTTTTTGGATGCACGCACGCTAGGTAGATTGGCTTCTCTCGGAAGTACTAGAAAATTCCCATGACAGAGGAATGCAGGGCTGGCTAACTTGATTATAAGCGTGAAGCTGCGAGTTTACTAGGAAGTAGGAAACTGGGATGTGAGCGCCTTTCGACTTTATTTTACTCTTGGCTTCTTCCGAAATAGGGGCAGAGCCATATTACGCCCAGTGCGGTCAATGGACCGCACTGACCTTCCAACGGCCTACTAAGTATTGCAGGCCGACCGTACTAAAGTTGTAGTAGGGAGGCCCACATTTGCTTAATTGTTTTTCCTTTTCCTTCAAAATTGGTTTTCTTTTCCTTGAAAGGAGTTTTTAGTTGAAAGCCTTTTGTCCCAATAGCCTCCATCTCCTCTGACAACCCAGAACCAGTAAGCTTTTTGACCGAGAGCCCATTCAACTAGCATCCATTCAATTATCATCATTTATTCATTCAAAATCCGTAATCATGTCTTATTTTATAGACCACAACATCCAACTCCTCAAATTGCACAACAGATGTGGGATTCCTTTCTTTTACGGAGCACAATAGAAGTGTTCTCAAACTGCAAAATGGCTAATTTTATTATTTTTATTTTTAATTTTTTTAAAGTCGTAATGGCTGAATTTATTGAGAATAACTTGGAGATTTATTTGACTAAAGTCATCAAACTCATCGGATGAAAAGATTATGATTTTTAACGGGAAACTAGCCTGAATCGAAGAATAAGGCTATAATGATTCAAGTGTAGATTGTATGTGTTTTATATTTTTTTTCAAAAAAGTTATTTTCGTTATCGGTTTCTAAGTTATTGTTTGATTAATTAGCGGTTATCCCTTAACTATTTAAGTCAATCCATAAGCAAATGGTTTAATAAAAGATGTATTTGAGATGTTATACTCTTTTAAAAGTCTTGTTTTGATTTTAGATTTTAGAAAAGGAAAACCAAATATGTTTCGAATTCTATCATCTACATATGACAAGACAAGCAAAAAAGATGTTTTTTTTCCTTGAAGTTCAATAAGATCGATCTCATGTGATTGCATCTCGATACAATGTTACTCTTGTCCATTTTTTCTTTGTTAAAAAATTCCGACCGCACTGGACTCGGATGCTGGCTCCGCCCCTGATCCACCTCATTTGTTGTGGCGGAATCCTTCAGTATCCCCGTAGTCGTACTGGACCAGTTCCCTTTCAAATTGGTCCCCGAGAACAAACTTCCCGCATAGCTCGTGCTCTCCCCACTAGAAAGTCTCTACAGTGACGGCTGCCGCTCAGATCCCCTCCCCTTCCCTTCCCTTGAGGATCAGCGCCAATACTATAATTGCTTCCATTACTAGATAACCGCTGCAGTGACACCATTCGTTCCAAGTTTGACAGATCTTTCCGAGAAGTATGGATTGGACAAGAAAGCTTCAAGAACTGGTGAAAAGTATGTGCTCATCTTTGATCTTGGTGGTGGGACTTTTGATGTCTCATTGTTGAGCATTGAAGAAGGGTTTTTTGAGGTGAAAGCCGCCGCTGGAGACACTTACTAGGGAGGAGAAGATTTCGATAACAGGCTTGTGAACCATTTTGTGGCAGAATTCAAGAGGAAGCACAAGAAAGATAACAGTAGACACTGCTGTGCTCTTTCTTTTTATTTTTTTTATTTGTTTACTATATTTATTTTTCTATTTTTTTTCTTATCGCAGCATATATCTTATCTCAGTTTTAAATTTCTAATCTTATTTTATTTTTAAAATTTAAGTTACGTTCAAATCGAATTAATCTCCATTGTGTTATTATTTTCTAACGTGTTAACCGATGATTGTTAGTATGTATTTTTGATGATTGTTATCATGTATTAGTGCCTTCATCCTTTTCCATTTATGTGTTTACGAGTCAATGTTTTGTGTTACCAGTTTTTTTCTTTTTTCTTTGTCTTTTTCTTTTTTTAAATCCCACTGTGTATGTTGCCAATGTGCCCAAAAAAAAAAACAAAAAAAAGATGCTGGATTATGTTATCATGTTTCTAGCTCAGAGTACTAAATTTGATGCTAGAATACAGATCCATTCACTCTAAAATTTTTGAACATGAACATTGCTGGCAGATTACATATCCATGGATCCTTTTGTACTACGAAACATGATGAGATTCCTCATACAAGTAATCTAGTCACATTTTCCATATGTCAATATTAGCTAGTATCATATGGTAACACGTTGTATACGATGTATCATATGGTAACGCGTTGTATACGATATTCATTATTCTGTTAGTAACATTTTAAAATGGGTTACCTTATAATGTAGTAACATACTTGCTGCGATATTCGTTATTCTGTTGGTAACATTTTAAAATGGGTAAGCTTATAATGTAGTAACAGACTTGCTACCAGCTTTTAACTAATGGAATTTTCATGCCACATGTATTGCATTCTGTATTAATTTCTGCACGGCTAACATATTCACCAGCCAACTTGTGGTAACATGTTTCAAGTTTGGTAACATCCCGCTGTGGTACCATGCTGCTATTTTTAGGTTAAAAAATATCAGTATTTTATTGTTTCAGTTGGTAATACGTATTTTTATAGCCAGTTTCGTGGTAACATATCTCAACTGTGGTAACATATTTCTTTGTCCTTTGAGATAAAATACTGTCATGGTAACAACGTGCTGCTTTAGCTTTAAAATACCGTCATTTTTAAGGGTAAAGATAAACTTTAGTAGCGTAAGAAAAAAAAATGGTGGTATAGATTTCCCAGTAATTTGGTCACATATTCCAGGAAAAAATGATGTCAACATTAGCTTGCATCATGGTAACATGTTGTATACGATATTCATTATTCATTATTCGGTTGTATGCGGTATCCGTCATGTGATAATAACAATTGTATATGATATTCATTATTCTGTCAGAGCTGATTGCATATAATTTACTGAAGCGAAAAAAATTATATATATATATATATATATAATTTACTGAAGCGTGAATCATGGATAATTTGCTGATTGCATTGAAGTATTTTGTTAAAGTCATGTATTTGAATTACAAAGCGTGAACCATGGATAATTATTAGTTTTACGCTGCTGTTTAATACATTCCATATCTCCATCAGAATCTAGTTTTGTAACTGCCACAATTTTAATTTCTAGCATGTTTATTGGATGGCAGTAATTAACATTCTGATTTTCTATATTTTCTTCGAAGATTTTTTTAGTTTTTGATGGGATGGCATTTTTACAAGGAGTTGAGGTATATTTATAATTTGTTTGTGATATGAGTGTATATTTATTTTCTGCAATTCACTTTCATACATGAAATGATACGGCTGCCGGTGATTGAAGAAATGTGTATAACTTTTACGTTTGGACTCTATTTTCGACCCATGACACCAATTTTTGTTTGGAATTCAGTCATTCAATTATATCTCATATATATATATATATAATTTTGGTGGGCACAACTAAACTAATTTTTCCCGGTTATTTTGGTTGGCACAATTAGAATCTAAGGTGCTTACCTTATTATGACGTCATTATTCCCTTAATTTTTTTATGTTATTGAATATATTTCTTTTTTTCCTTTCCTTTTTTTTTTTTTGGTTTCCTAATTTAGATCACATTATTTTAATTTTCTACAATTAATTTGCATATATTAGACGTGTAACGTACGTACTCTCTACTAGTGAAATATAAAAGAAAAGAGAAAACAAATCGAAGAAACTTAATTACATTTATTATTACACCGCAAAATTAGCCTTCTCTTCCTTTTTACTAATTATAATATATACACACACACACACATATATATATATAAATATATATTATAATGAATCAACGGCAGTAATTATTCTCCTGGCCGATTATCACTGTGCATGCTTGAGACATGTAGCAGTAGTAGAACTAATAATGATAATAACGATGATAATAATAATAATAAGGAAAATTTTTAAGCACTTCTCAGAAATTTTATTAAAAAACTTTGTACACTGTGTGGCATGCATGGATACACGCCATGTATATTTCAAACATAAACCATGTGTATTTTTAATTCACATGACATGTATCCATGTATGCCACATATGAGGGAAGTTTTTTAACAAAAATTTCGCGAAGTGCTTGAAAGGGACTCATAATAATAATAATAATAATAATAATAATAATCTATCTATATATTCTTAAATTAAAAGCAGTTGTGACAATAGGTACTGCTATTTTCCCGCATTTTTATTACTTTTATAGTATTGCTATTTTTTCCTTTAATTACTCTTTCAGTTTTTTTTTTTTTTTAAATAAAAGGCTTAATTTTCATTATATGTTGCACTGTCCGTTACATCAACTTGAAGTAAGTGTTACAACCAAGGCATGGGTACATTAAGAATGCATGGTTTACTAAAGGTCTGTGCTCGTCTAGCAAGTTCATAAGCGATCACGTTAGCTTCCCTCTTGACATGTTCCACCTTGGAATTGTTGAATGTGCTCAGCAATAGATTACAATCCTTCACCATAAGGCCAAACTCCGTGCGATCATTCTCCTCATTCCTCAATGCATCTGTGATTGCCTTTTCGTCCACCTCAAATACTATGTTAGTATAGCCACCTTCCATCAACCATTTCATTGCCTCTCTGAGCCTCATTATCTCCGCTTCTTTCGGATTTAAAGTTGCTAGCAATATTTGCCTGCGACTACAAAGGAACCGTCCTTCCTCGTCTCTAAGGATCATGCCAAATCCAACACCATCGCTCTCCCCTTAGACCGCTGTATCAACATTGCATTTTATGTATCCGGCATCTGGTTTTTGCCACTTCTGCTTGACTCTCGGCTGCCTCACTGGATTGCCTATAGGCACCGCTGCACCGCTATTTCCCGCCTTTTTATTGCAGTGCATACCGGCACAGCTACTTTTGCAATATATGTCTAATTAATATTACTATATTTTTCCTTTAATTACTCTTCCAGCTTTAATGAAAGCCAATTAGACAAAGCTTCCCATATTTTGCCTCCAACTATCCTGCTATTTCTAGTTTTTTTAATGTATCTTCGCTCCTTTGATAATATCCAATGCCAGCCAGATCCGTTATCTTTGCCAATTAATTAGATTGCCGTTCCATAATTCTGCCTCAATCGAATCCCTTTTCTGAGTTTCTCTTCTTCCTGATTTGTTCATCCATGTTCAAGTTTGTTTTCCAGTTATCATTTCTTCTAGCTAAAAATGGTCCTATTGACACGGTCCACCCCAAGTGCCTCTAATTTACTTGAAATGTGATGTGCGCCGACGATAAATTCCCACTAAAATGCTAGAATTTACCGTAAAGGCTTGTTTATATACTAATTATTTTAGGAAATTTTGACAGCATCTCCTCTCATTTGTTAACAAAACCAACATGCATAACACCCAGCAGCAACCCAAATCCACTTCACAATATAATAATTCTCATCACCACCAGTAACAATACTTCATGTAGGAAAAATTTTACTAAACCAAGTACGTTTTACTCAGACTTCCCAATGTATACTAATAAATTTAACCGTGCCAAGGTATATAAATCACAATAACAACAAACTCTATAATAAATTGTATATGGTGGCCTGAATCCTTGAAATAGCAGGCTCGACTACAATGTGTTGCCCAAATTCCAATTGCTACCTGAAAGAAAAATCATATCGAAAACATATGAGCTAACTAGCCCAGTGAATAGAGTTTTTATAAATAAACATGTTTTCAAAAGTTGAAATGTAACTTTTGCAACATCTTGAACAAATGTTCAAGCTCATTTGGAAATTTTATGACTTTAAATACAAATCTAACATAACATCAACTTCTGTGAAATCATCACATGTTAGAAAATATCATGAACATCATTTCACTTCATAATCATCATAGAATTCATTAGAAAATATCATGAATATCATTTCATTTCAAGATCATTATAAAATCATCTCCAAAGAGTACCCAACATCATATGATAATAATACAAGTCATACGTGCGTAGACACCAGCTTGGGCTATAGGTACCTTATGACCCTTTCGCCTTAGGCGGCACAATTAAGCAGCTTGAGCCATAGCTAGCACATAGGTATATTCGCTTGGGCAGCGTTCATTTGGTAGCTTGAGCCATAGGCCCCTTCTCCCGTATGCGGCATGTCATTTGGTCAGCTTGAGCCATATAGGCCCCTTCGCCCGTATGCGGCATATCATAACATTGGATACAAATTGGGGGTTTTCATACATCATAAATCATGTCTCAACCCAAACATGTTTTTAAAATCATAAAGTATCATTTCATACAAACATTCACATGAACTTTTCTAAAAAAATATTAACTTTTGTGAAATTTCATAGAAATACGTTCATCATAAAACATTACGAATTTATGTGAAATCAAAGCATAATATGCATTTTCATTTAGAACGAAAAGAATAGAGGAATCTCCACTCACTGGCTATGTAGCAATGTAACTCCTTTCTCGTTTCATTTCCTTTTTAATCTTTGTTATTGCCTGTGAAATCATATGAAAATTCTACTTAACATTTAATTCCTTCCTGATTTCTTAATTCACATATATAACTCAATTCTTTTATTTATCCTTGCTCAATCTCATTTACTTTCTTTTTAACTTATCTATTAGTTAAGGACTTTCTAGTTTAACTAACTTTAGTAACGTGAAATTCCCTTTTTGATTTTAAGTCCTCTATTCTATTGAATTTTTTGAGTTTTCGTCCTTACTCAATTAGACATGTCTCTTTTGTATAATTATTCTAGACTTTATTTTACATCTTAGAAATTGTAGTAATACCACATATTAAAATCTTAAACTCCTTCCAAATACAAAACTAACTCTTTATCTTTAAACACAAATCTTTGATCTTTAACAACTTTCATCATTTGCTATTAAATATTAATTCATTCATTAATTGTATTTATTCTCAACTTCACCAATTCCTCATTTACCACCGTATTATTCTATAAAATCACAATACCACTTATTGAATCGAGACTTGGTTCAACTCTTCAAACAATACTCATTATGTTTTTCCTGTTTGGGCAATGCTCATTTAAAACCATTTAAAATCACGAACGGTGTCGTATACTTATAAAATTCTGCTAGCAGGTAGAAAACTCATATAAGTTCATCATATATAAAATTAAGCCCAAGAAAACTACCTTGGCTATACCAAAATATTTTTCCACCTTCCAGAAATTCTGTTCTCGGGTACACACTGTCCCGTCTTACTAAACATGTCATAAAAACTTCTACCGGTCTCCAAATAGTGTCATTCTAATTTTGGATGATAGATAACTCATAGGAGATCATTTCCTAACTTGTATCTTGTTAAAATTCCACATATACTATCATTTATGACCTTCTGAAGTTCGAAGAGCAGAATGGCATATATACTAATTTCATGCCAAAAGTCATTTCATTAAATTCATACATGCATGCTTGGCATTGCTATAATTCCATATTCATCTCTTATGTTTCCCTTAATAACATTACTACGAAAATCTCATACCAAGCATAAACTTCAAGAAAGCTAAATACATGTAACTTATATCTACCAATTCATTATTTTTCCCCTTTTATTCAATCCATATTTACATACTTGATTCCATATTTTCTTTAATTAAATAAGGCATCCCCATCTTGTAATTGCTCTTGATGTCAATTATCCTTACAATGTATACCATATGATCACACCTTTAAAACATTAACAATACTTAATACCTCCAATTACAACTATAGTTATTGCCCTTTATATCATAATTCTAACCAATGTGTAAAATATCTCTTGATGTTTATATTCAACACTTTATGATAGCTCAATACATAAATCCTCCTTTTCATTTAAAATTGGAAATTGAATCAATATCCTTCCAAATCCTCCTTCTTAAAGTCACTAATCATATTAGTTTATTCTATCTTTGGATGGTTAAACTAATCTCTAATATTCTCATCTAATTCTCTTCTGATCAATCTAGATTTTATTTCATCTTAAAAATTGTAATAAAGTCACATATTAAAATCTTTTATTCTCACCAAACATAACACTAACTCTTCACTTTTAAGCATTAAGAATTAGCCTTTAAACAAAATTTCCATATTTCTATTAAACATGAAATTGTCCATTCTTTACATCTATTCTAGAATTCACTTAGTTTTACAATTGGTCATTATAACCCATACTTACCCTCAATTGTCCACTAAAAATCACTATGATTCTTACCATTTTAAATATAATCTCCCCACATTAGTTGATAATTATATATACATACATATATATATATATGCATACACACCAAACTAAACTCCTTATGTCTTTCATGTCTAACTAAAATTCATATTCCTTAGCTTATACAAAATAACTTATGTCATAGAAAACAACTTATGCCATGGTTCTAGTATTAATTTCACAAGAAACTTCATTAAAGTTAAATGAAAATTACTTCTTAAACTTATAGAAATTAGAGCTTAAAAGCAAATAACACTTGTTGAAATTCTTGTGCTCTTGTTCTTCTAGTCCCAAGCTCCTTCCTATTTCCAATTTTCTTTTTTTTTTTTTCGTCGGTTGGTTGTGTCTCCCGACTCCCTCTCGGTTCCCTCTCTCTTCAATTCTCTGTTTTCTTGTTTCTTTTGTTTCTTGCTTTGTTTTGTTTTTTATTTTTTTAATATATATATATGTATGTATATAATATAATATGATATACTTAATCTCCAAATCCACTAGAATTTTCTAGAGACAATTTCATTGCATTTTTCTCTTTTTTTTTCTTTTTTTTAAATAATATAATATACAATTGACAATTGGATCAAGTCCAACGTGAATTCTGTAGAACCACTTGTTTCAATTTCAATTTCATTTCTTCTTGTTTTCAATTTTTTTTTTACCTTTAACTTTGTATTCGTATTTAATTTAGTCCCCACGTTTTAATCGACCAAGTGAAATGGAAGTATAATGAAAAATTGGGACGTCACCCTATAATTATGAAAATGTATATGAATATGAAGTTAAGATAGTGACAACAATGTACCACTTGGTCAGGTTTTAAAAGAAAGTTTTGGAATATTAAAATGATTTGCATTTTCTATTTGGGCAAATTTTTCTGGTATATTTAACTGTGAAATTTCATTAATTATTTCAGCCGCACATCTTCTTTTGGAATATTTTTCTTGCAATATTGTAATTGATCTCTATCATTTTATGATCTTAATCTGTTAAATGGATTTAATAATCTACCTAATTTAATAGAATGCATGTCCACATAGGACAATTCCCTTATGTGGATGATTTGACCCTGGAATTATGGATTGATATGTAAAGGATGCTTGAAATTTGGGTTGTCAGCTAAAAAACTTGACATCGAAAAAAGTTGACATCATAATATATAAATATATATATATATATAAATTTTATTTTGTCTACAAGCAGATATGTAATTAAATAAACAAAGTATATGTAAAATTTGTTCCTGATTTAAAATCTGCTAGCATAATATTTAATAAATATATATATATATATATCATCATTCATATATCAAGTATGTTAATAATTACAGATGTCTAGGTTCGATTCCCCTATATGGGGTAATTTTTACATTTTATTGAAAAAGTAATTGTACTTTCAAAAAAAAGTATGTTAATTATTGAAAAACCTAATGATAAAAATTTCAAGAGAAATGTTATTTGTACATATAAGATATACAACTTTTGTACTCACACTCCTGAATTTACCCTCACACCCCAAAAGTTGTGATTTCAAAGAAGATGAGACAAATGACATTTAAGTAAATACAAATGGGTATGTACAGAAGTTGTACACCTTGTATGTATAAATATCATTTTTCAAATTTGAATAAAAAGGATTGGATTTGAAAATAGTAATAAACCAAGATTAACCCCTCTAGTGAAATAAAAATGTAGTACGCCAAGTAAAAATTGTGGTGCAACTATAATTAGTTTGGTATTTACCTATGTACATGACTTGAATCTAAACCTTGTGTTGGTAAATGGTGCTTGTTAGAGCATCTTCAATATTTGGGTGAATTGGGGGTAAAATGCATTCCACATAAGCAAATGTATATTGTGGCCCAAAATTCCCTCTCCAATGCACAATGACATGGAGGAGGTGCAGCTGAGTTGGCGGGAGAAAAAGGAGGACTGGCTTTGGTTTGAGACCAATGGTGGGACTTGCTGACTCAGCAAAGTTTGATGGATTTCCAATAAACAAGTGCAGAAATTCACAGCACTTTGGGGGTGGGGGGAGATTTTCCCACTGCTTTTCTCCTTTTCTTTTAATTTTTTAATGTTTCTTTGGACACTGCATTGGAGAGGAATTTGGAGGTTCTCGGTCCATTCCATGGACATTTGGTTCATTCTAAAGGAGACCTCCTTCTATTCCTTTGCCACATCAACACCAATGCATGAGTTGCATTGAAGATGCTCTTACCACTTGAAGCATCAGGACTACAGTCTACATAGTAGGAAATTAATTTTCAAATAAGCCGTTGAATTTTACAAAGACATAAAAAACATCGGACTTTTAATTTGGACAAATGATATAACCACACACATTTGCTATGATGATCAATAAATATTGCATAATATTTATGACCCTCAATTTGTGGGACCGGTGAAACTGCAATTAACGGACCAGTGCTAGTAAGACTGGCATTGTTAGTGAAAGGCAAATTATGGCTGTTGCTACGCTCACAATCGCTACAAAAAATTTTGAAATCCTACTAGGCGACATAGCCAATTTATTTGTGGATTAGATAAAATTTTCATGGATGGGGTGATGAGGCTCTGGTGCCAGGTACTAGAGTGGTTTTGATAGTAGAGAATGCTAGTAACGGTTCACGCTTTTTACGATGGCTAAACATATATTGCATCTGTATCTGGTCCCCGTAGTATTGTAAATCCTGTCTGTAAATTTTTCACAGTAAAAAAAGAGGTGAGAATTCAATCCTGGCATTACTTTTAGTGCAAAATTTTGAAACAAATATTAGACTACCTTTCACGTTAGGAACACATAAAATGTGATCTAACTAAAATTTTGAATTAGGACAGGATAACAATGCGTGTCTAGTGTGTGTGATATTTATGTAAGACCTATTATTGTGGCCCACATAATTTAGCGGTCTAACGAGCCAAAATTAATTAGTCAATTATTAGGTGGTTTATTAACTACCCACTTTGATGGAAAGTGAGTAGTGTATTGGGCCCAAAGAATTGGTGTCATAGATCAAGGTATGGAACCCATATGCAAAAAGCCATATATGTAGGAAAGACACTGCTTTACTAAATAATCAATTTGACTTGGCGAAAGTTGATATGGGAATGGGATTGCTTACAATTGTCGCTTATCCTGTTTCTTCTTATTGCAAGTCGTATTGAATTGATATACTTTGATAGTATTCCTTCATTTATTTATTGCTTTTTGTATTCTATGAGAGACTTGAAAGTTGACTGACATTAATCACGTTTCGACTGTTTCTTTGAAATAAATAAAAAAAAGAGTTAGGAAAAAGCATTTAATAATTCTTTCTTCATTTTCTTTGTTATAAAGGAGCGGAGTAGATGGCACTGACTCGTTTACTATTGACGTCTTCCCCAATTAGAAGCCACACTCTTTGAGCTTTGAGCGGGCGGCTAGGACTCATTGGAAGCGAGCTTGAGCACGGGCCAATGTAGGCAAGCTACCTGGGCTCGACTAGCCAAACTGCTAATATATAGCTTGCTAAACCACTCGCTTGACAAAAGAGAACCCAAGAAAAAATAGAGGGAAAAATGGATACGACCACCACGTGGCTCAAACCCAGCTTGAGTCACTCAAACCGAACACAAATTCCCTGTCACGTCGGTGATTCACTCGTGCTAGGGAATCACCAAGCACAAGCCTAAAAACTACAGGGGGCGGTGAGTTGAGCTCGGCTTGTCGAGCCATTTCGCCAACTTGATCAACCCAATTCAAGAATTTCATGAAAAGTTACTACCTATGTCCCTCACAAAAATAGTCCAGTATATTATTTTTCTCGGTCTCAAAAAGATAGTTTATTTACTGCATTGATCATATTTTTAATTTTTCATTTCTATGTATACCTCTAATTAAATGTATCTTAGTACTACTTTACATTAAATACTTATATAGTACATTAGAAGTACTTTCAAACACATAATGAGATAAGGGTATATATTTAAAAATACGAGTAAAATTTAATATTTCAACTATATTAATTATTATTTATTAATCTCTCTTAAATTAATTTCTGAATTAATATTTCAATTATATTAACTATTATTTATTAATCTATGTGATATTAATTCCCGAACTATATTTAGGGGAGGGGTATTAGGCGGGCACCCTTTTTTTCTTTTTGTTACTTCCATGAAACTCCTCATCACAAACAACAAACAAGTTGCAATTATTTCCATGGGGCGAGTGCGACGGGCACCCATCTCTTTTCTATTTATTTCCATGAGAAACTTTCTGGTCCAAAACAAACAAGTTGTTATCAATGGCTTAGCCGCCGGCCCCACAAGGCAATC
Source organism: Nyctanthes arbor-tristis (assembly GCA_963692815.1). NCBI lineage: Eukaryota > Viridiplantae > Streptophyta > Magnoliopsida > Lamiales > Oleaceae > Nyctanthes > Nyctanthes arbor-tristis. The sequence continues at coordinate 77,308 of CAVNYN010271311.1, forward strand.
TCAGAAAGAGTCCAACTATTAAAACAGATAGGGCCAAACCTCTAATCACATGATGCCATCTCATGTGAGCCAGACCTCCAATCACATGATGCCTGACTCCAAACTCGAATCCCTATCTATTTCCCTAGAAAATTGCATCCCAAAAATCTTCCTTCACCCCCTCTTTTAATAGCATCTCCAATATATGGTCACGGTTTTGAGGTGGTTTAGAGGAGCAAGATAAAGAGAAGTTAATTATTTTAATTGAAAGTGAATAGAAAGAGGTGTAGCCAAAAAAAGAGGGAAAAATGGAAAAAATTAGAGAGAGTAATATAAATTCAAAAATAAAGATAAAATAGTAGTGGGAATGTGGAGATAAAGATGTAGTTTTAGACCTTACACGTGAGGATAAAATGGTGTAAATGAGTGAAAAATGATTAAAAAATTAAAATAAAATAAAAGACACGTGGAGTCGACTCCAATTTTTTGTGTGCATGTATCACTCTATGATTTTGAACCTCCACCTATTGCATTGGAGACGCTTTCTTTTGTTTTTTTCTCCCACACCCGTTTATGTGCTTTTTGTTTGTATAGATTTTATATTTTTTTATATTTTTTTGTTGTTGACGTATTTGTATTTGAGTAGTTTTCAAACACATAATTTGTCTGAGTTACTTAAAAGGTTAAAAAGGGATTTACATTGTTAAATGGTGTGAATTAGAAGTTGTTTAAAAACTTAAAGAATCAAGATTGCTTTTCAAAAATTCGTTGCTTCAGATTATTTTATGACGTGTGTGCACATCTATATATATATATATATATATATATATATATATACAGATCTCTCTAATGCAAAGAAAAATAAAAAGAAATCTTATACTATAATATGTTTCAAAAAAAAAAAAAAAATCTTATACTATAATAATAACATATATAGACATCCAGTAAAACTAGGCCTGGGCAACGGTCGGGTCGAGTTGGGCCCAACCTGAATCCAACATGACAGTGAGTTGGGTTGGCTTTTTCGGACCTGGGCCGACCCGGATCGGGTCCAAAACCCGCTTTAACCCGGCTCAACTAGGGTCGAGTCGGGTTGACAGTTTGGGCCATCAAGGCCCAATTTTTTTTTTGAAAGCCCAAATTTCATAGAAATGGCCCAGTAGCTGGACGAATTAATGCAAGCCCCTTGCACATTTACAAAGGTTTTAAGTTTTAACACTAACGTGTTTTATATTTGGTGTTTCATATTGTGTGTTTCATTGTCTCCCATTGAACCCTAGATTCAAAGACACAGGAGATTTTTTTTATCAACGGAAAAGGCAGCTACATCGCCGGCGTAGCACTAACGGTGGCAGTGGAGGCGCAGAGCTTCATTCACTCAGACAGAACGTCAGAAGCTCATCTCCAGCCTCCAAATCCAAAATGTCAGAACCTCCACATTCAAAACGTCAGAACCTCCCCATCCTCATCTCCAAATAGAAATCAAGATTCAAACAGCAACTACACTACATTTCTATCTTCTACATTCAAAAGTCAAAACTTCAATTTAAAAAAAAAAAAAAAAAGAAGACTTTCATTCAAGAATGTACATTCAAATTTCAAGCCACCAAAATCAAGAAAAATAAATAAATTCAGATAATCTCTTAGCAGCAGGCGGCAGGCGCAGCTCGGCAGCGCTCAAGGAGTGGCAGCGGGGTCTGGCAGATTGGCAGCGCGCAGGGACGGCAGCAGTTAGCAGGGACGGCAGCAGTGGATCATCCAACCAGTCTACCAATTTGTCCAGTGGTGGTGGCGGCGGCGGCGGCGACGACAGTGGCAGATCAGACTGGTGGAGGTGGAGGAATTGAATTTGGTTGCTAGGGGTTCTTGAAAGACTGACAGAGAGTGTTTGAGTGTGAGAAGTTTCGTGTGAAATTAGCAAAAGGAAAAATAATTTAACAAAGGATCAAAAATGATTTTTTATGTTTGAAAAAAAAAAAAAAGGATTTTTTATAAAATATCGGGTTATTCAGTTAACCCAACTCGGTACACCCGATTTGGTTTTACCGAGTCGGGTAAAGCGGGTTGACCCGGGTCTCACCGAGTCAATTCGGAACCGACTCGACCTGAGTTGGGTCATCTGTTTACTCACCCGAGCGCCGACCCGACCAGAAACGGGTTGGTAGGGTCAGTTTTTCGGGTTTTCAGATCGGATGCCCAACCTTAAGTGGAACCATAAAAGTGGCAGATTAGGTGAGCTTTTAAGGAAGTGAAAGCATTTTCTTTGGAACCGAAAGGAAACCTTGTGGAGATCAACACAAGTTTCCTCTGTTCTGGTTTTTTATTTTACTACTGTTCAACTTTTATTTTGTGTAAAGAAAAAAAAAAAATATATATATATATATACTCACACACACACATATTTAATTCTTACGCCATTTATCAAATGTCCTAATTCCACCATTTTACTTGTAATGATATTTCACTCAAAATGTGCGCGAATTCTTTTATCTTTCAATAAATTCTCATAATATTTTGGTTTGAAGGTTGAAAAACATTTAATACTCCCTCCGTCTAATGAAATAGCCACATATTAATTTTTACATAGATTAAAAAAATCTAATTAGTATTCTGAGAAAAGTGAAGTTTATGAATATTTTTCTTAATATGTCTATTCATTTAATTGTTATTCAACTTTATTAGTTCTTATATATTGATATACATACACATTAAATAAAGATATATAAAAAAATTTAAAGACTATGTAATAAAAATAGATTATAATATAAACAAATAAATAAAATTGAAACCTATTTTCACATGATGGGGAACTATTTTTTCCCAATTTACTTTATACTATTACGAGCCAAAGCCAAACGGGTGAGTCTATTTGTAGGTTTTGGTTCAGGTTTTGGTTAAGGCTTTTTGACTTTTTTTGTTGAAAAAGATTGTCTTGCCCTTTACCTGTTTTTCCATGATTTCCATGGATATTCTTTATTTTCATGGCTCTGATACCACCTTGCAGATGCCCTCTAAAACTCGAAGGAGGAAGTAAGAGAAACAACCTCGTAGTACTACTCATTATGGGCCAGAAACTATCTATAGGCGTAGTAATGGTATTTTTTGTTATTATATGCTTTAATCATATAAGTTACTTTTTCAGTAAGCTGAGTAACTTTTTGGCTTACTATTGTTTTAGCAACACAATCATGTAGTTGAGTTCTCCAAAGTCTCTTGTTGAGTTGGATGATTTCCTCAATCTTTTGATCTAGTTGTTCAAGGTCCATACGGTAGTATGGGTTAAATAGAGTAGATTCACAGTGAGTCTGCTTTATGAGTCTTCCTAGATTAGGTTAGTTAATTAAAACCTGTTGCCTAGCTGGATTATCCCCAACTAATTCATTAAGTAAGTTTTGAAGACTAACTGGATTATTATTAAGCAGATTTTCTACCATAGTTGCTCAATCAAACTCCTTTAGTTAATTGCTCAGTGGATCTGAAATATAACCTTGTAGTTTGATAGTTGCTACTATCTTTTGTTGTGAGTAAATAAAAGTTTACCTTGCTCGTATGCATATTGTTTAGCATGATTAGTAAGTATAAGAATACTTAAATTTTTTCTTAACGATTTGATGAAGTAGAAATCTAAGGTACTAAGCCACATAGATGTATTTTAAATAACTGGAATTTAAGAAATTATAATTTTATATCTTCTTCTTATTGTGTAAGATATCTCCCTTGTTGGGTCTATGCGCTTCCTGTTAATGCTTCTTTAGATAGATCCCGTGACTGTGCCTCACAACTGTGTCCTATTATCTTCTGGCAAAAAGTTCCTTCACATGACCTTCTGTCAACACGGAACAAGATCAAGATTGTGACATCCTAAATTTTATGGATCAAAAGTCAAAAGTTGAATAGTCAAGTCAAGGTCAAAATTTAATTATTTAGGTCAAAGTCTGAGTAATCAAAGGGCTTAAGTTGAAGAATTAAGAGTTGAAAGACTTATGGGTAATAAGTTTTTCAAAGACCAAATCACATTACTTAAATAAGTTAAAGGGGTCTTGAGGGCGATTACCTATTTATATGTAAGACTTTCTTGAACATGGGACAATTACACACACAAACACACACTCACTCACGAATTTGGCAGAAAGGCCGAAGAAATAGGGAAAAAAAGGGAAAGAAAAAGAAAAGAAAGGAAATGAGGAAGAAAATTGAGGTTTTGCACTTGGTTGGTATTGTCTAGCATATGGGTTCGTGATTTTTCTCCACAAATTCATAGAGGTATGTCAAAAAGTTATGTTTAGGGTTTATGTATTTTTTTATGGGTGATGAATTTATGGTTTATTTTTATAATTTGGAGCTAAATAATTGGTGTTTATATTGAAAGAATTATGTATTTTAATTTTTGGCTACTATTATATATATATATATATATATGTATAGGTGTGATTTTCATAAATCCTAAAAATGGAGAAATTGAGGATTTTATGTAATAATAAAATTGATGAAGTTATATTAGTGAAGTATGGATGAATAATTGAATTGGATTTAAGATGGAATAATGTCATTAAGAATTATTAATTTGATATTACAAGTGAGTTTTTGTTAAGAAGTGTGTGTAGTAATTAAAGGGAGATGGACATGTATATGAGGTGTTTGTGTAAATGTTTGAGTGGAAAACTATTATGAAATGAATATATTTGGTGTCATTGAGAATTTTGGGATTTTATCTATTAGGAATGAATAAGGAGCTTATTGTTGAAGAAATGAATAAGTGGCGATAAAACTTGGCTACAATTGGATTTGAAGTTCTATGGGTATGTTGTTGATTTTATTTGATATATATGAATATGATGTGTTGGAAATAAGGTAAAAGGATAAGTTGGAAACAAATCTAATGTTATTAATTAAATGATTGATATTAAGTGAATCCCGATGACAAAATCTTATGGGAATTAAATTTATGTGATTGATTTTATTTGGTAGAGTATTATTGGATATTTTATGATATGATGACATGGTGTATTTCAAGCAGTTGTGAAAGTATGATTGATATGTAAAGGGAAATTAAGGAAATGAGTGAACTTAAGGAAAAGAAATGGTTCATGACATAAAGGGAAATTATATGTTGATATATGTGTTAAATTATTATGTTATAAGTGATTAGGAGAGTGAAATAAGTAGAGTTAAGTGTGAAAATAAGATTTGGACATTATTTTGTTCAAAGAGAAAATGAGGAAATGTTGAAGAATTAGAAGGAAATGATAAGCTTGTAACTTTAAAGAGAGTTATATATTAGTATATATTATATAAGTAGATGGAGAGGCATAAAGTTAAAGGAAATGATGTAACTCGATGATATGTAAGAATTTGTTAGAGTAATAATTAATGTTGAATGAAATTCTTATATCATGTTACAGGAAATTGGAAGAAATTAAAGACATTTACGAAACGAGCTAGCTTTCCATATATAACCGGAGAGTGGAGTCTGTCCTCTACTTTTCTTTCTAAATGAAATATAATACGCTTTGATTTCATAGAAACTTGCAATGTTTTGTAACGAATGTATTTATATGGAATTTCACAAAAGTTGATATTTCTTTAGAAAAGTTCATGTGAATGTTTGTGTGAGATGATGTTTCATGATTTTAAAGAATATTTGAGTTGATACATGATTTATGATATATGAAAACCCCAAGTTGTATCCAATGTTATGAATATGCCGCCTACGGGAGAGGGGGCCTATATGGCTCAAACTGACCAAATCTATATGCCGCCTACAGGCTCAAGCTGACCAAATGAACGCCGCCCAAGCGAACGGGCCTATGTGCTAGCTATGGCTCAAGCTGTTTATTGTGCCGCCTAAGGTGAATGAGTCATAAGGTACCTATGGCCCAAGCTGGTGTCTGCGTGCATATGACTTGTAAGATGATCATGTGATGTTGGATACTCTTTGGGGAAAATTTTATGATGATCTTACAAATGAAATAATTATAATGTTTTCTAGTGAATTTTATGATGATTTTGTAGTGAAATGATATTCATGATGTTTTCAAGCATGTGATGATTCTACAAATGTTGATATTATGTTGAATTTACATTTAAAGTCATGAAGACTCCCAAATGTACTTGAACGTTTTATTCGAGATTTTTGTAAAAGTTATGTTTCGACTGTTCAAAGCATATTTTAGTTATGATTCTCTATTGCTGAGCTCATTAGCTCACAAGTTTTTCTAGATGATTTTCTTCTCAGGTAGCAATTGGAGTTTGGACAATACATTATGGTCGAGCCTGTTATTTCAAGAATTCAAGCCACTACATGAGAATTGTTATTGGTTTGTTGATATCATGATAGAATTAAACTTATTAGTATATATTGAGTTTTCTCGTATGAATCATACTCAGTTTAGTATATTTCTCCAATTATGAGATGGTGTTACTTATAATGAGAAATTAGTAGATTGTGAGATGTTGATGTGTTGGCGTTAGGGAATTATTACATTGTGCAGTGTATTTGGATGGATGTTGGGTATTATGCAAGTTGGGTTGTTTATAAATTAGAGGAGATGCTGTTGAAATTTTCTAGAATAAGTAGTATATTCATGAGCCTTGACGGTAAATTCTAGCTTCTAGTTGGAATTTATCGTCGGTGCACGTCACACTTCTAGTAAGTTAGAGTTATTGGGAGTGGGGCGTGTCAAAGATGATGGACAAAGTGTTGATCCGTACACATGAATGGGATAATGATCCTTAAAAGCAAGATTTACAGGAAATAGACTTTTATTTATGAACAAGGAATAAGGATTATAACTTCCTTATCCTGTTAATTTACATCATAGTTGGGTTGTAACACTTGATTTCTGGAGGAAAGCTTTAAGCTTTCATTGTTTTGGAAACCATTGGAAATCTCTTAGGAAATCTAGTAGTGAATTTGGAAACGAATGCTTTCTTTTTTTGAGTAGTGCTCTTCTTATAGACAGAAGGAACATCTACTTTACATAATAGAGAGGTCCCTACATTATACTATTTCAATAACTCTTATAATGGAGGTGTCCTTACTTCATTATTTTGTTCAGTAACAAGGGTGTCGGCACCACATCTTTTTACCACTTATTGGTTTTTATGACGTCATTGCATGCGTCATTCAGAGTCTGAATTATCTCCAGCTTGTTTTGATGGAGACTCTTCAACCTTTGCCTTTCCTTTGCAGTGTCCACATGCATGGTCTGTGCCAAGCACATTTTTGATGGAACTGCACATTTGTCCTTTCTCAACGTCTGGTCCATTTCGTTCATCAAGGTAGAATGACCTTTCAAAGATAGCTATTTTCTTTGCATCTTTTTCATTCAGATGGTCTTTGTTTGATGAACTCATTAAGATAAACTTTGAGGAGTGGTTTACCTTAATCTTGGAGTTTGCAGTAATCCCTCTAACTTTGTGTAAGAAGGACCTAAATGACTTTGTTCTCCATGTCTATAGAACTTCTCCTGTGATTTGGATGGGTTCTTTGACAATGGGTGTTACCAAGACTTTGTCTTGTGATTCTACCCCGATTTCAATGAAGTGATAACCTTTGAAGATATTATGTTCATTTCAGAAAGGGATAGTACTGGTTATTGACAAGAAGACTGTTTCTTCCTTGGTCTTAAGGACTTTGGTCTTCCACTTGAGAATTGATTTTACCAATGGTGAACTTAATGCTGAAATTGCTTTGGTGTCTTGACTGAGATAAATGAATTTGATCAATCCATAATTGAATGATTCAGCAACCAGTTCTGGTGCTGCTTCTTGAAAGAATATGAATTTTCCATATTCTTCACAAGTTCCTGCAAAAGGATACTTCGTTGTAGCATCTCCTATTGCTCTAGCTTCTGCTTCGAGGTTAATGAAGTTGGAGAATGGTGCTTTGATTACTGAACTTTCTTTTTTCAGTAACTTTTTCTTCTTACCAGTCTGCTTGGTATTGGTGCTGGGGCTTTCAAAACTTCTTCATAGCTCCTCCTCAGCCTTTGGTGTGATTCTATCATCCCTTGAATCTTTGGTGATCTGATCGTTTGTGAACCACAAGCTCCTCTAGGCTTAAATCCTGTTGGGAACAATGGGAATACTAATAGATCAGTAATGTGTTGGACTGGTCTTGGGCTTGTCTGGTGGCCTTTTTCTGTCCAGTATTGGTTGTATTCTTTTTGGGCCTCATCATATGCTTTGAAAGACTTGTGCTTGAATGGAAGTCCCTTTACTCTGGGCTCCACTGTTTTCCATTCTTTGTAATACCCTCGATCTGCTCTATGAAAAGATAGATCAAATGATACTAATGGGTTAGGTATTTGGACAGATGATAAGTCCAATGCATCCGTTTGACCGGACTTGACTTTAGGCAGTTGTGGTATAAACTCTTGTTCATGAGTCTTTTGTTCTTTAGGCTCATTTTGAAGGATGATACCCTTCGTAGTATCAAGCTTTTGTGGGTTTTCCATAGCTTGCATGTCTTTCTTTTTTGTTGAGATTAAGACATTTTGTTGTCCAGTATTTTCATCCGTTGATGTTGAATTTTCAGTTGATGTTGAGGATTTATCTTCCTCCCCCCTTTGAAATAAGAGAGCTTTTTGTTACTTGTAAAAGTCAAGGTTTGTAGTCAGGAATGATAATTCCATCGTTTTTTCTTGGATTTGAAATTCCAAGTTCTGGATTTTGTTATCCAGTTCCTCCATTGTCAGAAGTTTTACTTGTAAGCAATAACAGATAAATCTCTTGTTAAAGAGTCTGCTAAGTAATTGTGTTCTCCTTTGATTGTTTCAATATCAAAGGTGTAATGACTAGACCACATTTTCCATCTAGCAAGGCATCCTTCATAAAAGATTTGCATGTAGAACTGTCAGTCCTAATAAGAAATCTATTGCTAATCACATAAACTCGAAATTTCTTAATAGCATTCCTGACTGCTAAGATTTCTTTCTCATTTGTGTGGTAATTCTTTTGTGTTCCTTGGAATGTTCCTGAGTTGTAAGAACGTAAATATCCTTCGTCCTTATGTGCTGGTCTGGCTTTAAGGACTGCTCCCCAAAATTCTCCTAAAAAATTAATTTCAATTACCATCTTGTCACTTGGTGTTGGATGATAAAGAGATGGTAGAGTTGCTAAACTCTTTTTTAACTTCTAAACATATACTGTGTTAGCATTCATCTATTTTCAAGGCACATTTTTCTTCAATTTCTTTTGAAGTGATGCTCTTTTATCTGCTAACCTGCTAATGAAATCGTGAGCATAAGTTAAGCATCCAAGAAATCTTTACAATTGTTTGATATCTTTAATTTCATCAGGAAATTCAGTGATATGTTTAAGTATGTGAGGTTGAAGTTCCTTCTAACCATAAGCAACATTTAACCCTAGATACTTAATCTTTGTTTTGAATAGTTCTGATTTCTTTTTAGAAAGGGCCCCTAGATACTTAATCTTTGTTTTGAATAGTTCTGCTTTCTTTTTAGAAAGGGCTATTCCTACTTGTCTTGCAGTTTGTAAGACCTATAATACATGCTTTTCATGATCATTTTCATTGTCTGAAAATACTAGAATATCATCTATGTAAACACAACAATATTCTTGTAATTCCCTGAAAATGTTATCTATATGCCTTTGGAAGATTCCAGGTGCTTGTTTTAAGCCAAATGAAAAAACTTTCTACTGATAGTGTCCTTGAGGACAACTAAAGGCAGTAATAGGTCTAGATTCTTCGTTAAGTATTATTTGCCAAAATCCAGATTTACAATCAAAAGAAGAAAATACCTGTTTTCCTCTTATGAGTGCTAGAAGACTTGCCATGCTTGGAATGGCATAGGCGTCATCTTTAGTAGCAGCATTGACTGCTCTGTAGTCGACAACCATCTTAGGCTTTCCTCTTCTTTTTTTTAAAAGCTTCTTTTCTTACCATGAAAGATGGTGAAGAAAAGCTAGATTTGGAAGATTCGATTACTCCTATTTTTAGTAATTCTTTGATTTGTTCTGCAAATTCATGCCTATCCTGAGAAGAATAGCCCATTGCAGATGATCTTAACTTCCCTTTGAAGTTTTCTTTGAGTTCAATCTTTGCTGTCATCTTTCCTTTATTCTTGATTGGGTCAAGTGGGTTTTCTGAACAGCATTCTTCAAGTGTTTTTAAGATTTTTTCTCTGAGAGAATTTATCTTAAATCCTTGTTCATCTTCTTGAGAAATATTGACCATTCTGCTTGGTACAATATTTTTTCCTTTAATAATTGGAGGTTTCTCTTTTTCCTTTGATCTTGTGTATTTTAAGGAATTTGTTCTGGAGATGATTGAATCTTATAGCATAGCGCTGTTTCTTGATCCAGATTTGTTTTCCTTGTACTCCAAAACTGATTTCATCTATATCCAGTATAAATCTTTTATACAGTAGACAGAAATTGTTACCAAGAATAAGATCTATTTCTGTTTCGCTCTCATAAATAGATAGGATTTTGAAATACTAAGACTTGTGAGTTAAGTCCTTTATTTCAACGTCTATGTTCTTAACAACCTTGTTAACCTTTACAGATGATTGATCTGCAATTTTAACACTGATTGTTCTGTTTGAATTTATCCAATGTTCTTTAGGTATAATCTATTTTGATGCTATACACATGCTTGCTTCTGTATCGATGAAAGCATTAATAGTATATTTGTGATAACCATCAAAATTCAATTTGGATGCTACATAAATTGAATTAAGGTTAATGATATTACCATATGCTCTGGTACCTGGTCTGAAACTACTCATCTTCTGAATAATCTGATGAGGTGTCTTTAGTTGATACTTCTGTAAGATAATACAGACTTTCTTGGTCACTGGGATCTTCTACTGGGTAGAATCCCTGTTAATCAAATGTTTCAAAGAGATTGATTCTTTGATCATTTTCTCTTCTTGCTGGGCACTCATTTGTATAGTGTCCTTGTTCACTGCAAATCCAACATCTGCAATTCTTCTTTTTTCTGGGACAATTTCTTGTTTTTTCATTTAGAGGTTTTTTGGTTCTTCCCTCTATTTCTTTTTGAAATATTTTCCTTTAGAAAAATATTTTCTTTTATAAGGTCTTTTATATCTTTTAAAGACATACCTCTTTTTCTTTCTAGACTTTTGTATAGGTTTTCTGGTTGGAGGGTAGAATCCATATACTCCTGCAAGGTCTTCCATAAATGGATCACAACTAAATCCTGTCTTTAGTCTTTTGCAAGCCATTTGTTTCATTTGTCTGTGGACATACACGGCTCCATAGACTTCCTTCATGTAATTCTTAGTTCTGTAATAGCCAAGCCTATAGAACCTTTGGCAGAAAGATAAAGTTTATTTCCTACTTGAAGTCTAACAACTTCATTAAATCTCCTGATTATTTCAGAATTATATGGAGGTGGCAATTTGGCCAAGAACTTCTCAACATATTCTGGGAGATCGGAAGAGCACGGTTTCCAAGTAAGAATAACCATTTCTGGTATTCGCATTGGTATTGATCAAAGAGATCTAAATCGCAGATTTGGATTCTCTCAAGTTGTAATTTTGCATTTTCAACTTTCTCAGTTGTTAGCGTCGACTTATAGGCTGTATAAGTTTGTCCTGTAAACATCTGAAAGATTTTTTCAACAATACTAGTAATAAATCCACTAAGGTTGGGTTGGTTATTATTTTCTACTGAGGCTTCAAGCCAAAGTGCATTGACTTGTTCATTGGTTAGGGTTTCTAAGAAATTTCTAACATTTCCTCTAGTTGGTGCCTTGATGTAATTCCAAGCTGAAACTTCTTCTTTTGTTAGCTGGGGATTACCAATCAAGGTCATAACTAGATTCCTAAATCATTCTTTGATTGCTTTACTTGCATCAATAACACAATCAAGGTCTAGAATTTGTGAAGTGTGTCTTATAATTTTAGGAATAAAACTTAAAAGGAATACTTTCACCTGATTTTGTTACCTGAGTACCTCTAGGTGGTCTAGGGAAACTATCACAGATCGGAACTCTTTTTCCTTCCATCTCGTTTGAATAAGATGGTTCTTCATGTGATTCAGCTTTAATTTGTGAATCTCTTATAACAACTCCTCAAGTTCTTCCGACTGTCAGCCTTTCTGGAATTGTTACTTCAATTTTTACTTGTTCTGATTCTTCTGAAGTTGTTTCTTCAGGCTCATCAGTTTCAGTCCTTGGTTCTTCCTGTTCAATAGAAAGAATTTGTTCTTCTTGTTCTCCAAGAAGGGTTACTTGTTTACAATAAGATGTAATTCTTTCCAATTCTTCATCTTTAAAAGATAAAAGAATTTTAAGAGTACTAAGGTCGTTACCACTTTGGTAATCTTCCTCAATTCTTCTTCTGAGAAACTTCAGTTAGGATAATTGAAAATACTTGTAAACATTCCCAAATTTGAGGTTCCTGCTTCAAACTGTCCGAAATGTCTCATTTCTTGTGGGAGTGTGACATTTGTAGTGGCTTGAGGTTGTGGGGCTGTTTGTCTCCCAGTAACTTCCTGTTTAATGGTTGCAGTAATAACTGCTGCTATCATTTCCATTGCATTGTTAAGGTCTGGTGTGATAGACCTTATTTCCTGTCTAATGGAATGAAGTTCTTCTTTAAGATGAGTAACTTGATCATTAAGTCTTTTGACTTCATCATGGATGTTACTAATCTTAATGTTTTCTGTCATGAGTTTATTTTAAATACTTACTCATTTCATCAATTTTTTGGTGAAGTTCCTCTAAGCTTATAGCAAGTTGGGACTCCTTTTGACCAATTGTTTCCAAGTGTTTATCCTCCTCTCTCTTTGAAAGAGCTATGCTAGATTCTCCTCCTAGGAGTAATCTGTCTTGAGTTTATGATTAAGGGTTCTGGCCCTAAATCAATTGCCCAATTATTGTCTGGCAGAGTTAGAATATCAAACTCAGTTTCTTTTACCTCAGGATAATCCATAAACTCGGGTTCATAGGTTATCCTTCTTTCTGCTTGAATCACAGCATTGTTGTGGCTATTATGAATAGCATAACTAACAATGTAGCTAATAGAGAAAAGTACATTGTTAGGCTTGACGAGATCTCTCCTGCAATAATCATGAACAAATGATAATATACCATCAAAATCTGTGTCATGAAGTGATACGGAAATTTTTGGGTGTATGGTAAACTGAAGTTTACCACAGGCTAAATTTCCTTGAATCATGCCCAAACATCCTTCTTTAGGATTTTGAATACGATTATCAATTATAGCCATTTTGATTGGCTGATCTAAATGGGCTGATTGTGTGCTTTTAAGTTGAACTTTAACAGCTCCAATTGTTACCCAGTATAAATTTTTCTTATCTTAAAAATCTATCTTTTATTTTATTTGTTTAATGTCTTGTTTACCAAGTAAACAAATACTTGTTCTGCTATATGCGTGTTGGACATATAGAGAAAATTCTTTATAAGATATGCCATAATAAACATTTCTTTTTCTTCTGAATGCTTTTGAAAGAAAATCTCTTTTGAAAGCTTCTCTTGGTTTTAGTGAAAAATCTTTTTCAAGAATTTTTTACAGGCTTTTTTCAGAAACTGCCACATCTCCTGAAAAGTTTCCTTTTGATTCTTTAATTTCTTCAAACTCTTCTTGAGTTGTTTGTATTTCCATGATGTTTTAATGTGTAATGCATAATAAAATCATATATGTATTTTTCTCTTTGTTGTTCTAAATTCTGTTTATGTCGAATAATGACATTAATAGCATTAGAAACAACTCTGGCGAAAACTTACTGTTGATGCCTTTTTTGATACTAATCAATCATTTGATTATGCCATCCTGTATGATCGGTGACGACTATACAATATGCACAAAGATGTATGGAAGGTGTATTTTCCATAAGTTGTAAAATTTCTTCAAAGTTGTAGATCGGAAGACTCAGAAAAAATTTTCATCTATTTTCAAAAGGGTATTCTTGTCATGTTTTTTAATTGCCTAAAGCAATGCATGAAGCTAAACGTACAAATATCATTTCCCAAGCCAAACACATTGTGGGGCAAGATGAACTAATTAGGAGACAGCATTGACTGCAATTTCTTTGACTTGACTTCTCAAGTTCCTCCAAGTCTTCAATAATTCCTTTTTAATTACATGAATTTTCTCTGACAGTGGCTCATCTCCTCCTAAATTTCTGCCTTTTAATTCACAGTTTAGGTCTTGTTCTATAACTTTACAAAGTGCAAACAGAAAAAGCTGATCATTGAGCTCCATAAATATATCAGTAAAGATATAAAAAAAGTCAACTCATTTCATGTGAAGATCGCAGAATAATATTGCAGTTTTTGGCATCCAAAATCCTTTGCATATTTTTCAACATTTCTAGAGGTAATCTTCCATTCGTTTATGTATACATATAGATTCCTATGGTCTTAATACATTTCGGTGGATCTGGATCCTTTTTGTTTTGTCATTTAATCACGATATATTGCCTAATATATTCATTGTTTTTTGTTGAAAAACAAGAGCATATTCATGGGTGTGGTGATAAACTAGGTTGTTAGTAAATTTATTAGTTAACAAATCAAAAAATAACAGCATTGGTTGTGTTAAAAGAAGCTATTAAAATAGTCTTTTTTGGCAATTTGCCAACTTTAATAACAAATTTATTGTTTTACTAGAATCTAATGTTTTTGAAAATTTTTTAATTTATTTAATAAATTTTGACCAATAAGTTTTAAAAATAATGGAGTCAACTTGAACGGAGTAGATTTTAGTGATTTTATTTAACACATCTAATATGACACTTTAATAGCTGTTAATTTAACATATATGTATGACATTTAACAACAATTTAAATACATTTTTTGCTTATGTAACAAATTTTTTTCCCATATTACAAAAACTTAATTAAAAAAAAAAAGAACAAAACGTCCTAAATCTTAGTTTTTAAGGAATGTTTTTATTCTTCATTTCACAATAAAGAAGTAAAAATGTACGAAATGTAGTTGAAAATGTTCTAATAATTTTACAATAAAACTCAAAGATTGACGTTGATTTTAAAAAGAAAGGTCAAGATTAACTAAATTTTTTCTAGAAGTTATAATTAAATGATTGATTCAGTTTAAATTGTTCTTTCTCCATTTTATTCTTTTTATTAATTATTGTTAATATTATATAATAATCATATTATAAATATGTAATAATTTTATATTTTTTTTATATAGCTATTATTTATTAAGTCTATATTAGAATTTTAATTGAACAATAAGCATTGTAAATGATCTAATTAATGAGGTTTTCTTCTAAAAGATTTATTAATGGATGAATTAATATGGAATAAAACTTTAAGAAAATAAAAAGACACAATAAAATTTTGATCCAAGTAAAACCATGAGGTCCAGTAGTTTCGTCTTATTGTGTAGCAGCATACTCCATCTAGAATTCGACTCATATTTTTTTCTTTTTCTTTTTTAAAGACGAAAGTATCATTCATTCATTCACGGTAACAATTCATCCCTTTCACCCAACTTAACATGAAGAGGGGATACAATCCGTCCATGATGAATTACAATCAGAAGTAGAAGCATGCCAAAATGTGGGCTGAAGGTGTCAAGGATTCAAAACATATGGAATGATGATAGAAAAGCACAACCTTCAAAGGACACAATTCATGAAAATACTTAAGAGTCTAATTAACTTGCAATATTTTAGAATGAAGAACTATGTTAAGATGCTTTAATAGATTTTTTTAAAATAAAATAAAATAAAGTCGAGATTAATAATTTTTTAAGCTATAATTAATTTTTTTTTGCACAGCTAATTTTTTGTGATTTGTTAGGTTAACTGAAAGTTTTTACTTAGATTTATAGATACACAAGAAATGTATAAATAGTTGAAGTCATTCTAGACTTTTAATTATATTATTATAGAGGGGTATAAAAGGGGTATAAAAGATAATCAAAAGTTTCCCACACATCTAGCATTTTACTATATTGTAAATCGTAGATGTAGATACAGATTTATCATTAATGTCTTTCATTAAGAGTAATGATAAACTTTCATATTAGATAAAATTGTCATTAAGAGTAAAACTGTCAATTAAGGCATTTAAATAATTTGAGCTTTAGATATTTTATGGTTAAAATTGTAAACTAGTGAACTAATTAGTAAACCAATAAGAAAGTGTAGCATTACTCTTTCACTAATTTATCTCGCAATTACCATGATATTGCGTCGTTTCTTCCGCATATACAAGCTGTTCCGATTTGAAGTCATATTTAATATCAATGTTTTTCATATAGTTTGTCCCAGTTCCTACGCCCTAGTCTCTAGCCCCATAATGTTTAATAATGAAGTTTTAGCTTTGACATTTCTTTTGAATTCATAGTATCAAATTTACCAACAGCATCAAGCCTCAACCTTATTCTTAGGTAACATGATCTGTCCCAAATTTGTGTACACCTTTATCATCACTTTCTTTTTGCGACTCAGTGTAATATCATGGTTTCAAAACCTTAATAATGCTTTATACTCACAGGAAAACGTCCCAACTTCTGTCCTTCTAACTCATCTTTACATTATAATCCTAACAAAATTCGAACTTAATTCCACATGCTAAGCCGTCCCCAACTTGTAATCATATATCTCTATAAGAGCATCTACAATGGAGTTGTTAAATCAAGTTTCAAAGACATACGTTAGTTAAAAATTGAAAAATATAGCTACAATGGAGAAGTTAACAAATTTGTTAAACGAATCTTTTTAACACCAAGTTAATTTTATTGTTAAATTTAACAACTATTTTAACAACCAAAATAACATTCTTTCATTTACTTTTGCATTTAATTCATAGTTGTAATAGTTGACTTAGAACTTTTGGGGAAATAAGATATAAAACTAACCAATAACTTTTGTTCGTAATTAAATTTAACACATTCAGTGTGTTCAATTTAACATCTCCAATGTAGCAATAATTGATGGCTAAATTTAAAATGTTGAGATATCATTTAACAATCACTTAAACTCTAACTTTTTTCTTATATAACAATGTAAATTTCATAACTCCATTGTGGATGCTTAAGTAATAACTATTCTAATTTCTCATAATTTCAAGGATCTAAAGTTTCAATGTACAATAATTATAAATAAATTCTCACCCAAATAAATCCTTTTTGACTCATTTTGCAGCATAATCGTCCATAATATTAACACCAAGTTTCTATCTCTTCATCAAAGGTAACAATTCATGCAATAAAAAGGCTATGGCAAACATAATTATTCTCAAACCTTATCGCATGAAGTGGCTTCAATCACATAAGAAAAATAATTTCTCAACTCACCTCTTTCAAATTGGAACTAGAGACAACAACTTGCTTATTAATTATTATTCTTCTTTCTCCTTTCTCTCCTCGCTCCTTTCTTAATCGCTGGATGTTTCTCCTTTTATTCTTGGACCTCCGGCTGTTTTACCCTGCTCTCAGCTCTCTGTATTTTGTTTAGGTGTTTAATACAAGAGCATTTTCCAATGTTAGGGTCAAAATGGAGCCGAAAAAAGTGAAAAGGAAAATTTAAATTCTATAAATTTGAATGGCATTTTCAAAACATCCATTATTTAATGGGAATTCTGAGTGATATTTGGTGACTGTACTAGTGACATCAAAAATATTATTCCCTAAATTTGTCTTTTGGCATGTATTTACAATGAAACTGTTCAAGCACCACAACAGAAAAAGTTTCAGTACTCCAGCTCTCTACTCCTAAACAATTAAGAATCCATACATGAGTTATGTGTTCAAATTATAAAACAAATTGGGGCATGTAAATCCACGTGTGGGTTCATCCGGAAAATTTTCCGCATCACGTCTATGTTCCCTTGAAGATGAGCTAATTTGTGATATCATCGCCCATTAATATTTCCCATATTGTCCGTCTGTATTTCATCCGTTGAGACAATTGAGACTTGAGAGTGTATCAGTATATCCTCAGATTCTTTTATCAAATATATTAAAGTTGAAATGAGCTGTCCCCCTTTTTTTTTTTTTTTTTTTAAATTTCTAATCCTAGAACATTTTCGATTTAGCATACTTCTTGTGTTAACATGCATGGATTCTCATCTTAGCAATGTTGGTATTGTTCTTGAGAAGACATCAACAAATTCTTTGCAAAAATGCTTGAAATTGCTCTTGCTGTGGCCTTGAATTATCAATTAATTGCTTAATTAGAAGAGCTAATTTATTGCCTTAAGATCATTTCACGTCATTCAATTCTATTCTTTGGTACCTATATGAAGTCTTTAGTTAGTTCTGCTACACCAGAATAAATATATATATATATATATATATACTGAAATGAATAAATATTTCCGAAGTCTCAATTGAGATTTGCGATTATGTATAACTGTAAATTTCTTTGTGCCATTTTTAGGGTCTTGTAAATTTATCACGGTGTTCACATGGATTGGGGTGCCCTTGCTTCATGCTTTCAGAATTTGTGTGCGCTTGCTCCATACTTAGACACGAAGTTGAGCCCTATTAGACACTTGAAGGAAAATACACAAAGATCGGTAAAAGAAAAATTGAGTCCTTAAAATGCAAAAGAGACGATGTTAATATGGAATTACAAGGTGCAGTTCCTTCAGGGAGAATATGCAAATCTAGAGGTTCAAACATGGATGAATAATGTCTCTAGAAGTATAACGGAATTTGAAAGCTTGGAACAGGAAGTATATCGGAGCAAAGTGTATCATGTTTGTTCACGAAAGTGGTTGGCAAAAAGGGTTATAAGAATGATTAAGGACGCAGAGGGGCTTGTTGAAGAAAGTAGCTTTCCAGGAGGGCTTTTCTTTGAAAATGTTCATGAGAATAATGGCAAGCTATTGTTAACATCCCAAGAGAAAAATGCAGCGTTGGAACAAAATCTGAACATATTTTGGGCATCATTTGAAAAGTTTGAAAGAATAGGCATTTATGGAATGGGGGGAGTAGGTAAAACGCTTATGGCAAAGCACATTAATGATAAGCTTGTAAATGAGCCCAACACTGAGGTTTATTGGGTTACTGTCTCCCAGGAGTCCAGCATTTATAAACTGCAAAATAACATTGCTAACAATTTGAAACTAAAATTCTTGTCCGAGAGTGACATGACAATAAGAGCAGCAGAGTTGCGTCAGAAATTATAGGCAAAAAAGAAAGTTGTAGTTATATTGGATGATGTTTGGGAGAACATTGATGCAGAGGAGGTTGGTATTCCTTTCGGAATGGATAGATGCAAATTAGTGATAACAAGTCGATTCAAACAAGTTTGTCATCAGATGGGGTGCCAGGATTTTATTAAAGTGAAGACACTTTTTGAAGCAGAAGCCTGGGATCTATTCTTCAAAAAACTTAGCCCTACCAAATTTTCTGATCCCCAAGTAAAAGAGATAGCGCAAAAAGTGGTAAAAAAGTGTAGCGGTTTCCGCTTGCAATTATCGTGTTACTGGAAGCTTGAAGGGAGCCAATGACATTTGTGAGTGGAGGGATGTCCTTGAAGAACTGAATAAATCTCGCATGGGTCAAGAAGGCCAATAAAATAACTTGTTTCCGATACTCGAGTGCAGTTTTAATCGATTGAGAGATCCGAAATTGCAAAGCTATTTTCTGTATTGCTCCTTATATCCTGAAGATTATGAAATTGAGATAGATAAACTAGTATCAATGTTCATTAGCGAGGGGCTGATGAACAGAACCAGTAGGGAAGCAAAGATTTATCAAGGTCGTGCAATAGTAAGAAAATTGGAGAAGGCTTGCTTATTGGAAAGATTTGTGGATCACTCAAAATTTGTAAAGATGCATGATATTGTCATAAGCGACATGGCTTTAAGGATCACTAAAGGTAAGTACATGGTGAAAGCAGGATTGCGGTTACAAGAAATACCAGCGTTGAACTAATGGGGGGAGGATCTAGAAAAAGATTCATTGATGTATAACAACGATATAACAGAAATTTCATGTGGTATATCTCCACCAAACTTTCCTTAGCTTTCAACCTTGATTTTATCAGACTGTCGCAGGTTGAAATTGATTCCAGATTCGGTTTTTGTCCAAATGCCTGGCTGGCTTGCGTGTTCTCAATTTGAGTAACAGTGGTATAGAGAAGTTACCGGATTCAGTATCGAACCTGGAGAGGCTAAAAACATTATTGCTTTCATATTGCAACAGTTTAAGATTTGTGACACCAGTGGGAAAACTCAAAGAACTAATAGAGCTGGACATCTCACACACTCAAGTTATGGAATTTCCCCAAGGAATGGAAAGCTTGACCAATCTCAAACGCCTACACACACATGCGTCATTGATAAGAACAATTCCAACAGGGGTTTTGCTGAGACTCTCAAATCTTCAGTCCCTCACAGTGCCAAAATATATATGTTGAAGGACAAATAGAAGAACTTGAGAGATTGAACCAGTTGGAAGAATTCGGTGGTGGATTTTGCTGGATGCATGATTTCAACCGATTTATTAGGAGTGCTCAACAAGGTAATTGGAAGCTTAATTTCTACACTATTTTTGTAGGAAAGGATCGAGAGTACTTTCGAGGATATTTATTTGGTCATAGGATGGTATATTTTGGGAAGGAAACTATAGAGAAAAGAGATGGTGATAAAGAGAAGATTATACTTCCCTCAAATGTTGAAGATGTATATTTTTGCAAAAGTGGTTTGAGTGGCTTCTTATTTGATTGTCTCCAACGGTTGAATAATAATGCTAGTGGACCAAGTAAATGGCATATAGCTGATGAGGATGAAATAACCGGAATTATGAGTTTATTGCCGGAGGAAGAGAAACATACACTTGAAGAAGAAGAACAATATTGGTCTTGCTCGGTCCTGCTTCATAGATTACATCTTGCTAATTTGTCAAATCTCCGTTGAGATCTTCTTCAAGCCGGAAGGAGTAGCAGTAGCACCACTACCACCTGGCACTTTCTCCCAGCTTAAAGAATTGGAGATTGTGAGATGTAACAAAATAAAAGAGCTTATCCCTTGGTCTTTGGTGGACAAACTCGAGAACTTGTTAACGTTGACGGTCGAAGAATGTGAACAAATGGAGGTGATAATTGGAGATGACAAGAATGAATTAGGAGACATTAGTACTGCTTTCTCCCAGCTTCAAGATTTGTCGATTTGCAAATGTGA
>CAVNYN010271313.1:0-27391 GCA_963692815.1 Nyctanthes arbor-tristis
CTGTTATTAGCCCTCCCAAATGTTGGGTGAGCCAATAGCATCCCTATATAGGCAGAGTGGCGGCGGGTGAACATTTTGGGGCTACTGCTCCCTTGCTTATCTATAAAATAAAATAAAAAACGATAGAGTTAAAGTTTGTTACGGTTCGAGTTGTACTTTAGTTATTAAGATACTCGTATTTCAGGTCATGAATCTCGAATTCGAATTATATATACCTTTCTCTAAATTTCCCTCCCCCGACCCTATTTCCCTTGTATAAAAAATAAAATAAAAAAACACAAAACCTTAACGACACCTTGAGAAGTGTTTTAGCCGGATTGAACTTAACAAATCAATTTATTTTTTCTAATATTAGTACTGTTTCCGTTTTATAATATTTTCGTTTTATAAAGATAGTCGTGTATTTGTCTGTCTCAAAATATAGATTTCACATCCTTTTTAGAAATGTAGTTGAATATTAGTTTTTGTTTTTTTTTATACAAAAGAGGCAAAGGGAAGGGAAAGAAATTAGAGGAGTCGTATGTGTGGCTCAAGTTCCAGACCTCTTGCCTTAAACAAAAGTGAGCATATAACTATTGCGCCACTTGATTTAACCTATCATTTAAAGCCGAACAATTAGTAAATGAAAATGATCTTAAATTTAGTTTTCTTATATTATTACATAAACTTTTCTTAATCCGAGTGTAAATAGAAGAAAATTCATCTCTACATGACGGAGGTGGTGGTGGTGGTGGTGGTGGCGGCGGCGGCGGTAGTTGTCAAAGCCAATGCATATTATTTTTTTAACAAATATTTTTCCTTATTTATTTAGTATAATTTTGATCAAACAAGAAGACTCATTTCATCTATTGAATTGAATTTTTGACGTGTCGTGGAATCAAGTTCAAGCTTGAGAATTTTGATTTTTGAGACTGAGGCGAAAATCTAATAATAAGTTCCCAATCTTCATTTAATTTATTTTTGGTATAACTTCAATAAAAAAAATTAATACCAAAATATATGATGAAATATAAGGTAGAAAATGTTCCAAACGCCCGCTAAATAACTATTACTTGTACTAGTTATATACCTGTGCATTGCACATAATGGAATAATTAGTAAAAAAAAAATACGTAGTAACTTGAAAAACTAAATAACATAATTTTATTACATATTACTCACTCATATACACATGTTACTAATATACATAAATAGAATCAAACTGAAACGCACAATATTTTCACTTAAGACAAAGCTAATTAAATTGTCATTCATAGAACAATACTATTAAGTAATAAAAATGAGAGTGAGAAATTTTACACAATTAATTTCATATTGAGTATGGAAACTAAGAAACCATGCAAAAAAAGAAGATAGGAAATTTATACAACTCTAAAATTACTTTACCCTCGTATCTTTATTTAATAAGGCGTGGATGATATTTATTTACAGAATGAATTATTTTCCAGATTCTTTATCCACCATGTATTTTTAAAAAACTTATTTTTCACATTTCCTCATCGCTATTCACTAAATCTACTTTAAAAAATTTAAAGTACACAGTCTCCTATTACAAAGCCTCTAATTACAGAAGACTCAAGTGAACCAAAATTATAACAAAGGACAGATTCTATATGATTTGCCATTTACCTCTAAAATTAAATTTTGACCAATTTCCGTTCTAAAAAGAATTAAAAGAATTTTTTCTATTTTTATTCTAAATCATTATAATCAAATATTACTACTATCGTATCTCTTCAACTTAAATTTTCACCAATATATAGGTCTCCAGAGAAAAATAAATAATAAATTAGATAATGTACTAAACATATAGTCCTAGTTTTATGACGTGTAATTTATCTTATTAAATTAAAGTAAAAGTTTTGAAACTGATTTAATTTTACTTTATTATTATATCATCAGTCTCACGAATAGACACTTAATCGAAATAAGAAAAAATCTCAATAACTTAATATTTGAAATTTGTCTATCAACTGTGAGAATATTGAAGAAATATTAAATTTTTACATATAGTATAAAAACTAATAGGATATGTATAACAAATATTAATAGATAACAAATAGTATATTATATATAGAATAAAAATATATAAAATTTTGTATATTATTATAAAATAAAATAATAGAAAAATGTAGCTAATGGATAAGTATTAATTTTTTTTGAAGAGAATGGATAATTATTATTATTGTTTATATTATAAAATAAAAAAACAAAAGAAGTATATAAAAGTATGATAGTAGTTTTGACGGAAAAACTTGCATATATAACCATTATCCTACTTTAACATATATATATATATATGTGATAAGATTATAGTATTTGTGGTTTATGTTAATAATAGGGTAAATCCTTGCTCAATAATAATAATAATAATAATAATAATAATAATAATAATAATAATAATAATAATAGGGTAAGTCTGGACGAATAGGTCTCCCACCTTTGCAAAATTTGCATTTTCATCTAAATCCATACATATATTTAATTAATAAAATGTAAGGATTTATTTAACGACCATTTAAATAGAATCTTATGATAATTGAAATTAAATTTAAAATTCACATTCACATGAAAATACAAACAAAAAAATTGTGCAAAAATAGACTGCATAACTTACCACTCTAAAAAATTTGCAACAAGAAAATAATCTTCCAACATATCAAATTAAGGGAAGCATTATCATTCACCAAATTAATAGAACAATATATGTCAAGGCATCATTGATAATGAAACTAATAAAATTATAAAAGTTTTTAATATGGTTAATCACAAACAAAAGCAAAGAAAAATCAAGATTCAAAAATACAGGAGGACATCAGCCAATTTGACGAAAATACTATTTTAGAACCCCAAAAATTACTTCTTATCTTGAAACAAGAAGACTGGGCAAGAATTGTAAGTGTACAATTTTCACTGTCGTATTCTCTTTATGTTCTTTAAAATTAAAATTCATCCATTTTTCTAGTAAAGAGAGAAAAAGACCCACTATCCCAACAGTCTATACAATTTAAAGAATAAAATCAGAGAAAAAACGGCTAGAAAGAAAGCTAAAAAAAGATAGACATCAACTTTCAGAAGATATGGCATGAGTAAAAATGATCTCCTGCCATACGTCCGGTAGTATTATCCCACTAGACATTATACACTATTCGAGACTAGGATTTTAAAGTTGGTTTGCCTGCTCAATTATTATGGTTCTTCTTACAATATTAGAAGCAAAAATTTTGAGCCAACCAGCCAACAACTTTAAGGGGAGGAAAAAAGGAAAAACTAAAAGGATTAGGCTGAGCCTAACATGAAAATTCATCCCCCTCATCTGAGCCCCCGAGGTACACGCCTCCCTTGCCTTATGACAAAACTGGCCCTGAGCCAGTTCCACTTCACTCCACACATGGGTCAACTCTCCTTGAAACCCCAACCCCTCTCCCATTTCCCCTTTGCTAATAATGCCATTGCTTCCCAAATCATCTCTTCTCCATTTCCCCCCAGTCATTTCCAGCTACAGAACTACCCTCTCATTTGCTCCCGAAGGAGTAAGGACCATTTCCCAGTGGTTTCATAATATGTTAGGTAATATAAATCCAAACTCCAAAGTAATATGTAGACAAGATAATACAATGTGTAGAACTTGTATATCATAATAATAATATCAGACGGCCAGATTCTGAATCCATGAATCATTATGGTAGCATGTAATGTAATATAAAGAGCTTCATTGAAGTAGGCCTTGCATAATGTGCTCATTTGAAAGACTACCAAGCCTCACCCTATATTTTTCAGCTACATGTCGGTATCCAGGCATCAGCTGTTCTGAGATTATCTCGTCGGGTGTCATTTTTACAGGCTTCACTTGATGTACTTTTCACGTAAACCAGAAATACCAGAATTATTTCTCAGCAGTGCTCCCATCCAAAATAATCCTTTTCATTTCATTAACGAACTCCTGCATTTGCTCCCTCAAATGCAATGGAGATGGATATACACACACACATTCCAATTCCCCGTCTCTTATTGTGTCAAATAAAGCTATGGATGGGCCTATACCATGAACCGAGCCACATCCGATAAAGTCTTCTAATCCAGTTACCTGATGAAGTTTATCTGATTGATCAGTCATAGAGTCCTCAAAGACAGATAATAGTGAAGTCCTTAGTGATGCTGATGGCGTTAAACCTGGATTTTCTATTGCCTTGCACATCAAAAAGTTGAGGTCAGTGATATCTGAAAAATGTTTGTTGTTCTTCTTGGCATTTGCAAATGATGTGTAGGTTCGAATTGCCAGATCCCATAAATCTTCCCCACCCTTGATATCATGCGTGTTAAGGATGGCGGAATGATAGAACCCTGCAATGTTAAGGCTGATGCAGTTAAGGTTCAAGTTCATTACAACATAACATGATAATATCCATAATCAATTCGACCTCAAAACATCTGTCTTTGAAATGCAAGAACAAAATCAATAAGGAAACAGTTGAATCAGCAATGAATGTGTTTTGGCCAGTTTTCTAATAGATCGTTTTCAAGTTTCCAGGCAAGTTCCAGATTTTCCGGTTCAGAAGCAGGGCCAGTGCAGTACATAAAACACTCTATAAATCTGGATGGAAAAAGAAAGATAATATGATGGCTGTCTCACTTAAGAGCCCTGGACATGCCTGGCACTGGCAGAGAAAGAAAAACAGAACATTTTGAATCTACTGCTTGCCCTTGCCTATCTTGATTTCTATCTGAAGCATAGAGATGTTTAAGGAATACAAATTGACAAAATTAAACAATCCACATTTGAAGCTAAAATTTCTGTCATTTCTACGCAGAGGACGTATCTGCATTTGAATTTTAGTTTATTTTCAAGACACAGTGAGAATGAAAACCAATTTGAATAAAAAACTCAGTGAGTTAGAAGAACACATCAGATATTAATCTGCAGGAAATGTTAAACGGGTGTTCAGTTATATATTAAATTGCAGTATACAAGAACCCAAAATAGATTCACCAATCTTGAGATCCCTCAACCGCTATTCCTTTGTGGCTAGAAAGTATTACTTCATACATGCCGTGTCAAGACTAAAACAAAACTATATGAATGAGGTTTAAGCTTGGTTCTTTTTTTTTTTTTTTTTTTTTTTGAACCCAAGGTTTAAGCTTTTAATAGAAGAACCAGCAAAACTTACCAACGTGGTGGCTACTTAGTACTGGATCAAGAATAGAACGGCAGTCCACAAGTGTTGTAACTGCATACTTTTCCCATTGATCATCAGGAATTTCTTTCAAGGAACGGGCAGTAATTAATCCAGCGGCTACTAAAAGCCCACATAATTTTATATCTCTAGATTTGCATCTCTGTAAACGTAATGACAACCCAAATACATTATACAGAGATAACCGATACTCTAACGATGACAAAAGCACCAAAAAGGGGATAATATTTTAAACTTTTAACTATTTGCCGTGCAACTTCATTACACATTTATGAATCAATACTTGAGAGGATATCTATGCCTGGTTGCATAACAGAGTGAATCAAGACGAACTTGCAATACTGAACATTATGTAACAGAGTGAATGCCCTCTAGTTTACTTGCAGAGTCTGAAATTAGACAATCTAAAGTTGTACTACAGAGGAATGGATATTCTAATGTTGCAAAAACAATAAAACTCTGAGAAGTGATATATCATCAAGTCTAATGACAAGTTTATCCCGTCTGATCTACCTAACAAGTTCTATAGAAAAGCGCTTAACATGACTAGATAAGACGGACGTACTCTCTAAATGCTGCATCTTTTTCTACCGTGCTAGTTTGGCCAAGTAGCTTTGATCTCATACCAGCGTAATCTCAGTCATCTCTCTTAAGGATCCCAGAGACGAATGAGATTACGCTAGTATGAGATCAAAGCTACCTGGCCAAACTAGCACAGTAGAAAATGTCAGGTCTCACGGAACATGCTCACAGAAATATAGTAGGGAGGATATTCATTTAATAAAGTTGCATCGAGAACAAATGCTCATCAAGAATTCAAGAACATCAAATAAAAAACGAAATCAAATATCAGGAGATATTATATTAAAATTGTAATTCACTCACAGATAGAATCCTATCCGTGTCTTCTGAATTCAACTGAAACCTCACAACTTGTGAAGCTCTTGGAGCGTCAGTATCCTTGAAACTTAAATTGGCCAACCTGAAAGAATTCAACGAGTAACCTAACATATCCACCCCTCTAGCCCAAAAAGGCTTGTTACTCTTCCCATTAGGAATGTAGCTTTCAATTCCTAATCCAACCTCAAATTCGCCATTTGGTAAGCTTTCTGCTTTCTCAGCTGCCGCTGCCCCGCTGATCGTCCCCAGCAGTTCCCTACGCAATGCAACAATTGACGTCCGGTCACATACTGAAGTGTGAAGCCTGAGGGCCAAAACCCCACTTCCATTTTGCAAAGCGTACAAACTCGCAAAGAAAACCGCAGTATCCGATGTAGGATCACCATCTTGCCACGAATTCTTATTCAGTTCATGCTCAAGAAGAAGGTACAAAGGAGAAACGGAGGTGCTGTTGGTGTGGATGCTATTAAAGTTCAGAATCTGCTCCGTCGATTGGAGATCGAACAGTTGGATCTGAAGCTGGGGAGTTGGGGGTGTGATGAAGAAGAAAAAATTGGAAGTGGGATCAAAGTGGAGTTGGGAATTGAGAATAGGATGAACAAGTTGGAGCTGATGAAGTGCCCTCTGCACAAGTGAAATGTCTGGAGGAGTGGAGAAGAGAAGGGCCAACACTGTTATGCCAGTGCCACCAGGTACCGCCTTGCACCAGCTGTACTCGGTGCCGGCAGCCACCCGGCGGCGGCTCTCATGCTCAGCCACCTCCACTGGCGGAGCTGTGGTGGTTTCTTGGTGGGACATGGTTTCAAAAGCCAAATAGAAACGGTGGAAAGTAGCAAAATGGTAAATGAACAGTAATTAGTACTACAAATTATTTCAGGGAACTCAAGCCGTTTGACAGTTTGTTGCTTTGCTTGCGTTATCAGTTGATTATGCTGACGCACCAATGAAAGCTATTCTGACCACTTGTTTATGGATAAGTAAATAAATAATCTCTTCAAAATCATGCGATTCTTTTCGAGGATTAATGACCACTTACTTCTAAAGGATCCTAATTCACAAATATCAAAAACTAATACTTTCAACGAATGAAAACAAGAAGATAAGAATGTATTGAACATAACAACGTATTGAATATTTGATTAGAGATGATCTAGTAACGACAGAGGTGATTCAACATCGAGTGTTTAAAACCGTAATAACACTCGACATTAATATGATATAATATCAGTCACTTCTCTAACCACATTATTATCTATATCAAATGCAAAAATAAACCTAGACGTTTTATGCTTAATCAAAGTCAATGTATTAACCCCACTTTAAACAATAAATTAAACCTCATGTCATGTGTGATAATTTGTCAATTCTCTATTTACATAGAGGATCGAATTTGACATTCTTAATGAGTCCCAGAAACTTTTCACCTATTTGCAACTTCCAAGGAACATGAATTTCATTACAAAAGGAAGAATAAGTTCTTCCATTGTGAGCTTGAAATTTGTATTACTTAAAAAAAAAAAAACATTTTCTTCATAATAAAATAAAATTACCAATAAATTGATTTTCATACAAACTACATTTAGAGTAAAATATGGTGTCTAATAGACTACATAGAAGAACTAGAGTAAAATATGCTTTCTTTCTTTCTCTCTATTTTTTTTTGGGTGGGGGCAGAAGAGGGAAATCACTTCTCATTTAAAAAAGAAATGGTTAATTAAACACCACACAAATGAAAACTTCAATGGGAAGAGAATATTACAACTCAAATAAAAAGAAAAAAATTTTTTTTTTTTTGGGGGAACCGATCCACTCCAAATTTTGGAGATCAAGCATAACTCTAAATCCTAAATCATTTCTTAAATTTAAAATCCAGTTAAAACATTATTGATTGTTTAAATGCAAAACATTCGACCTCTAGAACACTATTCGATCACGCGTTAAAATTAACACTCCCGCACATGACGTAAAGCAGCATACAGAAACCGCGAAACTTTCCTTACCGTAATGGATACTTATTTTCCTTTCAACACGCGCTAAGTGCCTAAAAAAGTTGTCTGAACTTCAAGGTGCACCATAACGTAACATATAATCCATTTAAATACTGAATAGTAGATCTAGATAGGCAAATCTCACAAAAATAAAAGCTTACTGCCAAATTTCATCCAAACGATGACAATTCACTATCGCATAATCATCTGGGTTTGACAAAGCACGCCTATTAACCTCACATCTTATCACTCATTGTCCGTGCTTTATCACATATTGCTCGTACCTTGAGCCTTGTTAAAACACTTAATAAGTGATAATCATCAATCACCCAAGCATTCAGCCAACTATCATGACACTTAAGGAACATGTCCAAATCACGCAAGCTTTATGATGAATCACTATCACTTATAGTGATAAAATGGGGGAACCAGATGATTGAATGCTGAAAAGTTAAAAATTCAATACTCAACCACATACGAAGTTAAAAAGGACATATTTAAGAAATGTAATGTAAACAGACAACAAAATGATATCCCACCCATGAAAATCAACTGGAAAGACAAAGTAGATCAGCTGACAAAGTTTAAGGGTGGCAATCAATATTGGAAACAATAAAAATCCCCCTACAGCATTAAAATTGCAGGGGAGACGAACAATATTCCCACATTAAACAGGCAAGTCAACAAGCAACTATGTAGGTAACAAAGCAAGCCAACTAAAAATAGTAAGGAGAGCAAAAAAAAAAAAATATATATATATATATATATTCCCATCTTAACAGGCAAATAAACAAGCCAACAATGAACGAACTTTGGAAATAACCACATTAAACAGGCAAATCGACATGCAACCCTGTAGGTAACAAAGCAAGCCAATTAAAATTGCATGAAGACAGAATAATCTCATATTAACAGGCAATTCAACACGCCAACAAACACCTATTGAAGTAACAAAGCAACGCATCCTCGTAAAATACATAGCTAAAGCTCAATGACAACAAACAAATGTAACTTAACCTTAATGCCGCCAAGAAACAAATAAAAGGCAATTGGCATTTAGTTTGTAGTCCAGCAAAATCACTAATTGTACAATCCACATGGATAAACAACAAAATTCATTTAGACAACATATTGTTCTGATGTTCTGATACTAAAAGAAAAAAATTACAAACTTGCAACTTAAGACCACCATCAAAATGAAAACCATAAGAATGGCAATTGAGACAACAGATCACAGCCTCCTTCCCCTTCTGCTACCCTTTCTCCGACTGCTGTCGGTTGGAATTGGTGTCACGTCCTTTGAAAAACCATCATAAATGAAATTAGCTCGGCTAATTAACACGATACATAATTAATTATTATAAGGGGGAAAAACAATCCAAAGACTTCAAGGTTAGGAACTAGATATTTAAATCAATAATGAATCTTCTCCATCCAAAAGATTGGCTGTTCAAATGCCACTGCACAAACAAATTCACAATAAAAAATGAAGTGTTTAAAAATTACAGATTAATTGGATATATTTCAAAAGATGGCATAAGAAGAATTCTGATCATAGTGACTAATGCCAAATCAATCCCAAAAGATTATATACCTATGCGACCAATCTTCATGCCAGAACGTGCAAGGGCTCTAAGTGCAGATTGTGCACCAGGACCAGGGGTCTTAATTTTGTTTCCACCAGTTGCTCAGAGCTTAAAATGAAGAGCATTTATCCCAAGTTCCTAGGAAATTCCAAGAACTAAAGGATCAACCAGTATTCTTTATGATTTTCCATTATTTGTTATACACTAAATCAGAATTGAGAAATTTCTATCCAGTAGCTAAAAATATAACCTAAACTACCTTGCATCGCTGAGACACATCCTGTGCTGCAAGAATGGCTGCATATGGGGAGGACTCATCCCTATCAGCCTTCACCTTCATACCACCTGCAATCCCAAAGAGTGATTATAAAAGACTTAAAAACAAGAAAATTCATGATGATGACTCAGGGATAGAGATATGAGTAATAGTTGTAAAACATCTATCAACCTCATCTATATAGCAGCCTCTTCAAGTACTGATTTATTTCATAGTGACAAAACTAAAAATGTATTTAATAGCTCTAATGAACATCAGCAGCCATGGAACACAACCCTTAATCCAGCTAGCAACAACGCATCACCCAAGGGATCACATTCAAATGGAAACACAGTCAAAATTGATCACATATGTTAATCCAAAGCAATAAAAAACCATATGATTAAAACAAAAAGCATTAAGCTATACCTGTAATGCGAACCAAGGTTTCCCTTCCAGATAAATCAGTTACGTGCTACAAGAAAAAACCAAAAGCCATGTTATACAGTTGGTTTCTGGCTTCCAAACACGCAAGGCAGACATTAATTAGAAATTGCACATTTTAATACCGACAATGAAAGTGTCATTGAATGATGCAAAAATGTGGGCCACACCAAACACTAGTTCTCCATATCTCGTGGCAGGTCCAAGAGTGATATTCTCTTCCTTGGGCTCTTTGGTCCTTCTCTTGGACTGTTACAATAACAGAGTTTAAAAAATACTGAAATGAATCCCCAGAACTAATAACATAACATCTTAAAATATAATTCATACTCCTTCAAAAGATCACTCGTACTAATTTTATTAAGAAAGTGAAAAAATATTGATCACTCCTGATTAGCATTTCTTGAAAAAGTTGAGAAGATTAAGATAGAAGGAAACTGAGTATTGGTAAAAAGAATCATCTCAATTTCAATTCATTTTGGCGCACAATTGGGGAAGCCCTCATAAGTTTCATTTTAGAAGAATTTATATGGAGAAGAGTGTTCCTGATACATCCCTATTGTGCTACAGGGGAGAACCGAAGAGACAAGGGAATACACCCGTAAGGATAATAAAAATACTAGTCATAAATCCCCAATATCACCTGTGACGTGAGATTAGGCCATTGCAAGAGATCTTATATATGGCTTATACTGAAAATATTTTATCGTTAAAAGCATAATCACATAGTTCTTTAATTAGAGTAACCCAAAAAAAGGACAATAAATTTGAAACTAAAAGGAAAACGAAACAAAAACAGTTTAAATAAACAAAAAAAGATCTGCTTTTCAAAATAGATACTTTTATTTTCCATCCCAAATCCATTCCTGATTCCACATTGCAAAAATTATTTAAACAAATTGCAAATTTAAATACTTTGATGCAACTACTCGTTGAATCCTAAAAAAATAAATTATTTCTCTAAATCGTAATCATAAAAAACTGGTAAAACGTCTCGGTCGATTCACAATCAGAAGGGGCTCCCTTCCGAGAGTAAACATGTAAAAATGTAC
The DNA here is from genome assembly GCA_963692815.1 of Nyctanthes arbor-tristis. NCBI lineage: Eukaryota > Viridiplantae > Streptophyta > Magnoliopsida > Lamiales > Oleaceae > Nyctanthes > Nyctanthes arbor-tristis. The sequence continues at coordinate 11,422 of CAVNYN010271313.1, forward strand.
GCGATGAATTAGAAATGAGAGACTGCTGTTGTGAATTAGAAATGAGTTAGTAAACATGTAAAAATGTACGCGATGAATTAGAAATGAGAGACTGCTGTTGTGGGCACTTACGATGGCTTCGTAAACAGAGATGACAAAAGTATGATTGGCTGCTTTGTAAAGCTTGAAAAACCCTAACAATGAAAGGTGGGAGCTAGGGTTTTGTCTTTACCTTAAATGCCCTTAGTGTTTTCGTTCAAATTGCGGATCAAATTTGCACATTTACTAACTCTCAGAGCATATCCAACAAAAAGTCAATGTAAAATGTTTTAAATGTATATCTATCAAAAAATATTAATATTACATTTAAAAAATTATTTAATACAACAAAGTCAATATTGTATATTTATCAAATTATTATTAAGGATTTAAAAAACAAAAAAAGAAATACAGTGAAATTTGTTGATTGGACAAATTAATATTTGACATTACCATAGAAATGTCATCTCATGACATTGTCATAGAGAATGTTACCATAACAATATCAATCATTTAATATGCCAAACAAATATTTTTTGCCAATTGTCAATTTATTTCATGACTATGACTATGTAGTGGAAATGTTTTTTCATAATAATATCAAGCATTAATTTATCTAATTAAAAAATTTTTCTCTTTTTTTTTCTCAAAATCTTTAATAATAATTTAACAAATATACAATGTTGATATTGTTGCGTTAGAGAATTTTTTAAATATAATGTTAATATTTTTGACACACATACACCTAAGACATTTCATATTGACTTTACATTGAAGATGTTTTTAATGTAAATTCAAAAGAACTCTGATGACAAAAAGTGGCCACGTTTGGTTTATTATTTCGATAATTCTTTTTGTTATATATATATATATATATATATTTTTAAGCAACATTTCGTTAATCTAAGGATAACACTAAACATTTGTTAAATTTACCCAAATAATAATGTTATTTATAATCGTAAGTATTTTATGATCACTTGGCAGGATCTTACCGAGTGTCCTTTCTGTTAGTTGTTTGTTATTATTATTTTTTATTTCTTTTGGCGTACAATGCATACATCTGATTTACGCAGTTCTAAATGCCACTTCTCGTCAACACTTTAAGCACGTTTCATATACTATTTTCTAGTGTAATAGGTAAGTTGACTACTGTTGATTGGAGATCAAGCTCCTAACACGGAACCAATCTGTTTTATTAACCGAACACCATTCTATATACATAACAGTATTTAAAACAACTATTTAGAAAGGACTCGAATGTCTAATAGACCTAGCTTTAAAAGCATTGAGCTCGTAGAAATTAGTCTGCCAGTTCAAACAATAGTTTCAAAGTTCTTTAAAGCCATACTGCAAGCTCCAAGTAGTATACGTTAAGTTCAAAATCGGAACATTTTTATTGTAAAATTAGTACGTCATAGACACATTATCTAGTTTACCCCTAAAGAAATCAAGTACTGTCAGAAACTAAGCAAAATTGAAATGAATGGTATAATTAACTATCACATCTCAACTAAGAAAAGATTCGAAAATTTTAGCTCTCTTTCGGTCTGTACAACAATTTCTAACTTGAAAATCAGCCATAATTCACACAACTCGCGCAGCGGAACCAACTAAATGCATTCGTCTATGTCACAAAGCATGAGACGACCCCCAATGCTCTTCTTTGACGAGCCCTGTTCTTTTATCTGTTGCAGTTCTGTTAGGAGGAGCAAGCTTCAAGCTTGGGAAGAAGGCTTCTCCACGCTTCAGCTATACTTTTTGCTAGGTGTGCTTGGCCCTTGGCAAATTCATGAAACGCCACACCCATATCTTGAGTCTTTTGTTCTTGAAATCGAGCAATCTCTTCGTTCATTAGCTTCACAATTTTCTCAAATTTTCTTCTCAATTCTTCGCCATCAGCTTTCAGCTGTGTCAAGCATCCAACATCAGTTTGACAAAGAAGATTTAGAGAATTCCGCAGAAAAAAGGGGCAAAATGAATAACCTGCTCATATTCGCGCTCGGCTTCTGCCAACTTCTCTGATCGCGTTAACCTCAGCTTGTTTCTGCAAACATAGATATGCATACAAGATCAAAAGAAGTGTAAACTGCTAACGCATTTCAAACCATACGTCATATTCTTAACTATAAAATCTAGGTTGTATCATTAGATCGAATAAATATCGATTCCTGTCGTGGAATGAATCACTAACTGCACTCCAGTGAATTTTTAGAAGAAATAAGCATTTTTAGTTGTGTCAACAAGTAGGCGTGTTATTCCACTTGGTGTGGCCTTCCAGTAAAGCCACTCCTTGGAACGAGGTGAGAGCACCTCTGAGTCAAGATCACACCGACAAAACCTTGGCTTCCGAAATAGTCTCCCCACATTGGATGGGGATGGGCCACTCAACATGGTGGCCTTATGGACAGACACAGCATGGACTTTGCAAACATCCTACCTAAATCTCTCTCATCAACGGGAGTTTATGATGTTTAGAAGTTGGAAATTTTATTGTATATAAAATACATGTTACTTCCCGAAATTAACACCACAGCTGATTTTCCTAAAAAGAGGAAATATGAGAAGCGCTTATGAAACTGATGAAAAACAAAAAGACAATAAATGCAGCTCGCTGCAGATGTTTCCGAACTCAAAAACATGGAGCTAAATTTGGAAAAATCAGGCAAACACAAACTTTAAGAGGTAGTTGTAAAAGGATGATCGTGACAATGGTAAGGGAGATCAAAGATAAGATTAGAACCATACAGATCAATTTCCTTAAACTTGATTGTTTCAGCCAGTTCACAATGATGCCTGAAAGCATTTGCTCTCTCTGCCATTGTTGCCTATCTCAGAAATAAGAGGATATACATTAGCATGAATAACAACAAAGAGAGGATAACAGAAACAAAAAGTGTTAGAGAGTGCGTCTGAGATCGGAAGAGCACACATTCTAATTTCTATAGAGTGCTCATTCCCATATTTACTTTAAGTTCATCTGAGCTTCACATAGAAGAAATATATAGAATTCCGCAGACAAGAATAACACTTCTTTCCACTTATTAAATGAGCCATAATACTCACCTTAATAGACTGCACAGCTCGAACATAATCCTTCAAGGGTTCTTCAAAGTTCATCAGGAGGTGGTGAGCCTAATAGCATCACATAGTACAAAAACTGTCATACACACCATTGGCATGGAAATTTTGAAAATGCAAAAGTAACATGTCTAACTAAGAACTGGTAAACTTAAATGCACAAGCAGTAAGGCTTCTTTACCTCTCTCTGCAGCTTAATTGACAAGATCTCTGATTTTGCCCCAAGCTCAGAAAATGCCTTTCCTAGAGAATTTCCCTCGCAGTTGCCAAGGAGCTTGACTGCCTTACCAAAGTCTGATAAAGATTGACCTAACTCTGCATTGTATTTAGGTCAGAGTCTAAGTTGTTCAAAAATATAGATGGAAGAAAGGGTGAACAAAAACTAACATTACTGGTGAACAATGACATGTCACATGATCCGTTGATGCTGCCAATGGCTTGAAATACAAAGTGAAAGATAATCCATAGAAAGTAAGAACTACCTCTGTGTCTCTTTACAAGGCGGTACGCGTGCTTCTGAGCTTCAGCTAAGTGATCTTCAAGCTGAAAAATATAATTCTTCTGTTTCTCATACTCTGGATTTGATTCTTCAACTGGTTTTTCCTTTCCAAGAACCACATCACTCACTCTAGACTGCACATCCTGCCAGAGGGAGAGGGGGGAAAAAAGTGCTAAACAATATCAAATGAAATCTTCCTTTAAAGCTCGCATGAACTCAATGAAGCAGCTGATTACTAAGCTTGGCATAAAACAAAATATGAAATTTATCATTGTCAGTCAAGCCAAGTATCTCCAACCATGTCAAGTCAGCAACAACTTGGATCACTGGTGCTGTTAACAACCACAAGGGTCTCTAGATGGTATAATTCAGTTTACAGATGATAAAAACATCTTTCTTAAGAAGTCAATATTATTTTGCATCCAAAACATAAAAACAGCTCAAGATATTAACTAGTATCACTTCAGAATCAAATTTTTGAATTGTACTAATAGGCAATATCATGCAAGGAGTTACTAAAGCCCTCTTTTGCTCAGAGCAATAACAAACAGAAGCTCTATCTTTCGGCAAAGAGAGTGGCCACTAAACCTCAAATTAGCATATCATTCTTAGCCAGTGACAAGGTCACCTTGAAAATTTGCATCAAGTCTGCTGGCTTCTTTTTGAAAATTCCAATTTCCTGAGACCTTGCTCTTTCCATTGTCTGCAGGTCAGGCAAAGAATACATAAGCACTTTGGATTAAATACAAAATACCAAAACAATAAATAAAAATCCACAGAAGGATAAGGAAAACATATTTTCTGTTGGCAAGGTAGTCAAGCATTAACAGGAATGGAGACAGACAAAAAACAGAAACAGGGAAGTAATAAAATCTTCCTGCATACAATGTTTCGAAAAAAGCAAACGAGAACCGAGGCGGTTTTTCTCTGTGAGGCGGAGCGTAAAACTCAAAGCGGCTTCCACACGTAAGCCTCACCATAAGCCAAAAAAAGTCAAAAGTTACTAAAATGCAATATAAGCACATAATTAATTACAAGCTATGTCTAAACTACACTATAATAATTCATAGTGTTAAAAGAAAGCCAATAAGGGGAAGAACAAAGCTGAAATTATTACTTAACTATAGTAGGCTAATCTCGAAGCATATCTTTGATGCATATATGAGATTTTATTTTATTTTATTTATTTATTTATTGTTGATATTTTAGCCATTAATGAGCTATTTCTAGCATAAATAATTAAATTTTTTGTGGTTTTTCAGCTTGTAGTTAAACTAAAGTAAACAAGTTTGGAGAAATAAGGAGCATGTGCCTCAAAAATGTTGAGGCGTATGCCTCATTTAACAAAGGCGTAAGCCTCCGAAAAATTGCCTCAAAATTAGTGCCTCGAGATCGGAAGAGCGACCAACGTGGGGATTGAGGCGGGTTTCAATCGGGATTTTCAAAATGATGCCTATATATACTGAAAAGTGGAACACATCCCTCTCCCATTCACACTGTTTGAGATAAATGCTATGTGACTATAGGCAATATCCACATATAAGTCACATGCTGCTTCACTTTGAACTTTGCATACAGGGAGAAGCTTATTTTCCCGGAAGTAACATTCTGTTAAACAATGTGCTTGTTTGATTCTCATTATGAGAATCAAACTATAATGAGAAATTATATTGAGTTGAAATGAATGGTGGAGATTTAATTGAAATTTGAACTGTGTGGTGATAGTTGAATAATTGTCAAATCAATGGTAGCTGAAATTATAATGTGAAAGGATAATGGGAGTCAAACAAGCACAATTTCTGAATCTGCATAGTGTCGACCAAGTCAGCTCTGATACGAATCTCTAATTCCATTAAACATGTAGTTTAACATCACTAACACATTATGCATGTCATGCCCCCCCCCCCGGGGGCATCGTTGAGCCACTATGACCCTACTTTTTCTAGAATGTTATTTGCTCAACTCTTGGTAGCACAAAGTAAAATGTTCAAACCAAATGAAAATTCTTTTCAGGCTCAAAAATTACAGAGGAAAAATTTTTACAATTTATTCTCATCAAATAATTCATTCCTCTTCAAAAGTTTGTAGCAGATAAATCAAGATTTCGGATGGGAATATGCTACCTGTTCATCTGAAAGTAAAAAGGTTCTCAAATCCTCACTCTGCTGAAGCTCATGATGAGAAGCTATCCGGTTGACAAATATATTCAACGCTTGACGCCTCATTTCAATGAATTCAGCACTAAATCTGAACTTCTCTGCAATAATGGGAGAAACCTAGTTACAACAACTCAAAGTTTCTAAAAGCTTCCAATTTATGCAGTGTCTTCCATCTCAAATCGGAAGACAGAATGGTTAGCTGCTTATTGCACTCACAGAAAGAATATTAATGAATGCATGCACACACCCAAAGCTAATACTGAACATGTTTTACTCAATGCATAAATTATCAGCGATACCTTACTATTGTAAAGTGCTCTATCATGAATGTGTTTCTTCCAATTTCATTTATAAGGTAGCATTTTCCTTTGGTTCACAAATAGATGATGGTGCATCGTACACACAAGTTATCATGGCCACAAATTGAATACTCCCTCAGTTCCAAATATATGGTCTACTTTGCTTTTTCACCCAGAATAAGAATGGTATTGGAAAGATACGTTTTGTAATCCTTGTTCATAATTTATCCTTATTTAATGAGTAGAACTTAAAATTGATAGTTTATAAATAAAGTATTAAATATGGTAAATCACACTTCTTAACAAAGAAACAGGACTATATATTTGGGAGAACCTGAAAAGGAAAACTGGACCATATATTCGGGATGGAGGCAGTAAATAAACTTTTAAGTTATCGTGAATCTGACCAACCAGATGGCAAGATATGCAAAAGAAAAAGCGTCAATAACCAACTAATATCTAAAAAACAGATCCTTCCTTCCTATTATTTAAAAAGTTATTCTAATGAACATAGTACAGTATCCTTGATTGCCAGGTAAAGGACAGGGCATATTTCCTTATTACCTACAGTGCTCTTCTCTGGAAGAGGAGGGATGAATATACCCTTGTACTTTTCGAAAAGGCGATCACGTAACCAAACAAAGTCACTGTATCTTCGAATAACAATTTTCTCAGGCCCTTGATATTCAGGAAAATTTGTCTGCAAAACAAGTTTTGAGAAATTCATTATACAGGTCCAAAGATACGGAAATAAGATTATGGATGAGAATACATGCTATTATGTTGTATATGATGAAAAATAAGTTCATATCTACTTCTCATTTCACCACATATGAGGATAAGATATATATAAACCATCCATAGATACATCCAGCCTTACAGATCCTGTTGAGATATTTAAAGGTCCATAGTCATCACAGATAAATCATTCCAGAAACTAATCACCCACCAATGTTTCAAAAAATAACTATATAGATCTCAAGACAATGACGTTAGCTACAAATTTTGAGGATAGCCATTGTCCACATAAATTTGACTCCAAGCAAGTTTAATCATCTTGGGCCAAATGATGAGCTACTTGAGTAATGCCTTTCCTTGTCATTTTGCCATTTAAGTATTTTATAAGTAACTTCAGTTAGTACTTCGTAGTAACTTATTGAGTTAATATTTGAAAACGTAGGATGGCATATCTATGGATACAACGGAATAAGGAGACCCTAATGTTTTTCCTCAACCAGGGTAACTGCTTCTCAGTCCAAAACTGTCACTGAAGGACCTTGCAAGTCATTTTTCATTTTTCTCATCAAGTTCGTGAAGGACTATAACTGGATTTCAGAACTACTGGAGCATTACCAATATCACTTGAAGGATACTAAGTTTGACATCCCAAGTCATCTTTCACTTTCAGTGAGAAATTTGTACCGTCAGACTCCATTGTCTTATCTAATTATGAAACAGTGCAGAAGCATTAAACAATTGCTATATTCCCATGATCATATGACAAGGCCCTTTCACCTCAGGATGACTTAATGAAATTTACAACTCCCTCCGTCCCACAGAGATAGTCGAGTAGTTATTTTCACATGTTTTAAGAAACGATAATTAATATAGTTGAAACATTAAATTTTACCTCATTTTTCCAAATATACCCTTATGTCTCATTAATTGTTTGAAACACTTTCGATTCATAGATAGTTGAATAGCAATAATTAATTAAGGGCATATATGGAAATGAAATATTAAATGCTTGTTCAATATTATAAGTGGACTATCTTTTTACAACGGCTTAAAATGGAATAGTGAACTATTTTTTTGAGACGGAGGGAGTATTAATTCTACACAAATACAAGATGAGAAGTTTCATGTTGGAAAGAGTGCCTATCATGAATACAAAGGAGTATCGTCAACTCTAAAGCTAATAGATACAGCTGAAAGAAGTAAACTAAATAGCACAAATTGCTTAGAGGCATCTTAAATTTATCTCAACAATCAATATAAAATCTGAACCTGCCAACAGTACCAATCCTAGTAACGTTTTGTCCAACCAAATGCCAAGGTCAGTTCCAGTCAATTCTCCATCCAGATAATAAGGAAAAGATAACTAAATCCCCCAGTGATACTCAAGCCCTAATCGATAAATCCTGTAAATTGCTAACTGTTCATGCATGTTTGCACAGACGACAACTCACATAGAAACTACCTTGGTGATAACTTTGTAGGAGATATAAGCCTGGACGCCATTGCCCATTTTAGCTGGATCAGTGACTGATACCGTTAAATAAGGCGCTTGCGACGATGGAGATCTAGGGCTTTGTGCCATTGAACCCGATCCACTTCTCTGCAGCACATTCATCTTTAATTCTAAAAATTCAGGAAAAATCACAATAATTCAATCAGATAACACAATCAAATTGTAAAACAGAAGGAACTCTAATTGAGAGATCATTGAAGAATTACTCTTTTTTATCAAAGAAAATACAAAGCCAATAATTAAAACAGAGATAGCATATATCAGAAAAATATATTACCGACTAATCAAGGATCGAAAACTGAGCTCAAGAAGAACCCTTTTACCAGTATGCTAACGTGCGCTGAGGGAAACACTTCCTGTGAAGGGAAGACCTGTGAAAGTTACTGGCTCGGCACTATAGATTTTTCTATTATCCGCAGATGGTCGAATTATTATTATTTTTAATAATAATTTTTTTTACTGCCTTCTTATTTTTTGTTTTTTCTAACATTGCTTTGACTTTTTTTACTACACTCGTGCTCGTGCATCGCATTTGCACGGCCAAATTTAAAAAAAAGAGTAATGTTATCTAGTATTGATGGTGTTTGTTATTATGTTAAAGTGACATTAAATGATAAGTTGAATTAAGTGATTAATTAATTAATTTATTTAATTTCAGTTATCATTTAATAACACATTATATGCTATCTAAATTGGTGTCAAGCACCACTGGTGCTACATAGCATTATTTTTAATAAAAACGAATAACATAATCATATATTATCTGGTAACAAATTTAAAAAAAAGTGAGATTTTAAATGGATTTAAAATTCAAATTTTATATAGGTGTTAATATTTAATTGTACTGTGTGAAGATAATGATTAAAATCATGTGAGATTTCACATAATATCAAATATGTAGTTAAATGTGGTGTAGTCATGTGTCTAAAATTTAAAATTTAAATTAGTTGATAAATCTAATGTATTTTTAATTGGTTGCCAAACATAGGAATGGCGCATTATTATCGAATTAGCTAGTGGATCATTGTTATAAACACAGCGAATCATTAGGTCAATAATTTAATCGATGAACTGGAAAATTTTCAAAAATCCTTCGAAAATTTTGTAACAAAACCTCCCACTTTATGTGATGTGTATGGATACACGTCAAATACGCGTTGCGTGCATTCATGCACACCACACAAACAAGGATGTTTTGTTACGATGGGGACTCATGATGAGTTATTATTAATTCATAAATTTGAATGAAAAAAAAATTAATGAACAATAGAAAATATAAATATTATGTAATATATTTTTAAAATATAGAACACTTCAGAATGAAAGTTTATATCGCATGTTGGAAATAAAAGGTCATGAGAAATTTTATGCAGCTTAAATTCTCCAGAAAATTTTTTGTCAAACTTTGCACTGGGAAGTGGGATGAGTTGTTGGGCCACTTAAAACCAGCAGATTGTATTTTTAACATATAGAAGACTTTAGCTTGATGATTTATATGGCATGTTGAGGGTAAAACATCACGACTTCAAACTTTATGCGGCTCTTGAATTTTTCAAAAAAATTCGTCAAGCTTTGGGTTGGCTGCGCGACAAGTTATTGGGTCACGCAAAAGCTGCGGTTTGTCCAAGTCATCCAATTCATTCATGTCATCCATCTAGCCCAACAATCCGCTTGCCGAGTTTTCGTGCCTAATTTTTAAACAATGTACGACAGTTGATGCTAATTGGTAACCGGTTACAATAGGAGAAAAGAAAAAAGGATGGGGAAATTACCCGATTTACTTGCAAAATTAAGGTTTGTCGAAAAATAATTGGTAGTGTTTTATATTCCAAAAAATACTTGGTTTTTTTTTGTGTTTTTTCTTTTCCTTTTTTTTTTGTCCTTTGTCCCAAATTCTTTTTTAATTTTTTCTTTTTCTTTTTCCTTTTCCCGGCAATGTTGTTGGAAGCTTCCCTTTTTTGGTGCCTTTTTTCTTTGTTTTTCTTTTTCTTTTTTTCCCGTAGCAATTTTTTAACAAATTGTGCTACATGATAAATAATATTTTCACATTCAAATGTTTGCTATTTGTTTAACAAGTTATGTTATTTGCATAACAAGCTATATTATTTTTGTACCAAGCTATGCTATTTGTGTAACAAGCCAATGTACAGCACATGACATAATGGAACGAGGGAGAATTAGACCCAAGAACGGGTCGGAATCTAGTTATTTGGCTTTCAGTGTCAGAATTGAGCGTATAACGCCTTCCTAGAAGTGAAATGACGAGGCGATCGAGGCTCATCAACTTAATTTATGATTTTCTATTTTTCTATTTTTTCTAATTTTTATAACTTATTATTTTATGTTTTGATCATAGGGCTCGTCTACGGTTCTTTAAATACCGTTCAGATTTATTTTCACCGTTCATTGCCTAACAAGTTATTTTATGTGCGTAACAAGTTATGTTAAGTTATGTTATTTTATGTAATAGGTCTTGTTATTTGTATAACAATGCGTTGTATTTGTAACAATATATGTTATTAAACAATCTATCTTATTTGTGTAACAAATTATATTTTCTGTGTAATAACATCTGTCATTTGTTTAACAAGTTATGGTATTTTTGTAACAACCTATGTTAATATAGTATAGCATCTTTTATTATATGAATTGAAATGTGAAATAATTGACTAAAATAATTTAAAAAGAAAAAATGATTAAAAAGGAAATAGGGAAAATAAAGAAAAAAAGGAAATAAGGAAAAAAATAAAAAAGGGTAAAAAGAAAAATTAAAAAATTCTAGTCCACAAGTCACTGGAATCTAGATGGCCGGAATCTTGCCAGCCGCCGTTGGCCAGTTACCAGTGGCGGGCTGGATGGGTGGGTTGGTGTTGGGATTGGGATTGGGTGGGGTAGGAGTGGGTAAGGGGATGAGTGTATTAAAAAAAAAAACATTTAGTAAAGAGAAAAAACAACAAAAATGTTTAAAAAATAGAAAAAATAACACAGTTTTTTTAAATTTATAAAATTTAGGAAGTATATATAGGATTTTCTTTTAAAAAACAAATGCAAATGTAAAACTACCTTAAAAGGATAAATAAATTAAAAAAGGATAATAAAATTAGTGGGTGTTTATATGAAGAAAAAAATTAATAAAAAGAAAAAGGATAGAATGATGAATATGGAAAAAAAAATAATAAAATTAGTGGATGGTTAAAGAAAAACTGAAAAATTAGATTGAAATTGCGTTTCGGAAAACGACAGTTTAATGCCACCATGTACCAATCAACAAAATGATTTTGATTCAAATATTGTACAAATAAAAAAACAATTTGGTTTATGTTTTAAAATTTGAAATCCAGTAGAAACTAGCTAATCCATTCAAAAAATAAAAAATCAAAAAAAATAATTTGTTTTCCATAAAAATTATTAAAAATTTCTAAAAGTTATTTGAAATTAATTTTAAATTTAAATAAAATATTAAGGATTTTTATTTTTATATTTATGAGATCATTCCACAAATTTGAAAAAGCACTAAATCCTACTATCTTATTAGTAGGATTTAAACCCCTCATCTCAAAGTTGGGCGACGAGTTTCCAACCGCTGGACTATTATTCATTCTTGTTTCTTTTTTGCATGTATAATATATTTAACCTATATTCTATAGTTTTTGCAACTAAAAAAATAAATAATATTATTATGCATTAAAAATTTATTCACTAGTTTTACAAATAATGAAAGAATCTAGTATTTGCAGGGATCACTAAAGTTTTTATTATATATATGTTTTTATTTGAGTAACCAAGTAAAATTTTTGTATCATTAAAGACTCGTTTCACTTTTTTTTAAGGGAAGACTTATTTCACTACTTAATCAAGAAGAGTAGAAAATTTTGAATAACATGTTTTGAAGAGTAATTTTGATGTATGTAATTTTATATGTCAATGTAAAATTATATAAATCACATTCACAGAATAATTTTAACGAATAAAATTGTATAAAAAATTTAAAGAACAAATTACAAATTGTTAAATTTCATAAATTAAAACATATGCGTATTTCACCATATCATTTAATAATTCTTAGAAATTATTGAAAAAATATTGAATATTTCCGATTGCCTAAAAACTGGTCGGGAATTGCCAACGAAAGGCCTAGAAAACAGGTCAGAAATAGCCAACGGTAGGTAAAATCTGTTAATAATTTCCGACGGTTAAATGATATCGTCTGTACTTACTGACGGTTGTGGGGTATCCGTCAGTACTTTGCGATGGCCGTTGGCCACCGCAGGTAATTACCGATGGCTTCTGGTTGCCGTCAGGAAATTCCGACGACTGGCCAGGCCGTCGGTAGATACCGACAGCAAAGGTTTTCCATCGGAGCTTACTGACGAAAAAGTCTTCCGTCAATATTTACCGACTCCTTAGCCAAGTCGTCGGTATTTCCCCATGACACCTCCTACCACCGGTAATTTCCGAAGAGATTTTTTCAATCAAAAATTGCTGACGGATTTTTATGGACGGTTGGTAGTTACTGACAAATTGTCGTCCGTCGGAATTTTTCCGTCGGTATGGGCATTTTTTCTTGTAGTGATAGCTACATAGTTTCGCATACTCAAATAGAGGCACTGGCATATTTAAGTTTTGAATCAATTGACAAGGCTAATTCAAGATGTTTACACGCTTGACTTTTTAAATGGGATACAACGCTTGAGAGTCCCAAACTATATATGAATCAAATTTAAAGGTCGATGTTCCAATTATGTTGGTGTGGAATATTGATGCTCGGTTGTGCTATTTATCATGACAAAAGACTTCGAAATCATGTTACAGTGGCCAAGATTTTATTTGGAATTAATGTGATTGAAAATTTCTTTATTCCTAGATTGTCATTGACTCCTCCAGATGCAAGGTTGCCTTTCACCTTTCAAAGATGACAGTTTTAATGGTATTTTAGACTATAACTATCAATAAGAGTCACGATCAGTCACTTTCACATATGTGTATGTACTGCTAGACCAGTATTTAGCAATGGTCAGCTTTATATCGGTCTTTTCAGAGTTACCAGTCGAAGAGGGCTTTATTGATATGTGCCTCAGTTTTCTTGTATATTTACTTGAAAAATTAAATAAAATTAGAATTAGAATCATTGGTTGTTAGTTTATGTGATCATGTTAAATTATTTATTAATTAGTTCATGTAGAACATATGTTCCTCAGTTTTCTTTTATATTTACTTGAAAAATTAAATAAAATTAGATATGATAAATAGTTTATAATTGACATTCTATTAATTAACACAAATAATTTGATGTATTGTCCCAAGGAAAAATCCTTAGATCCCGTAATAACATTCTATTTCCAGTATAATATTGTAAAAATTATTATTATCCAACTATAAGATAAAACATGTACGTCACTTGTGTTATTAAACCTTTTGTATTAAGCATTACATATAATTTGCTTTGTATAAATGATATTTATTATACAAATTAGTTTGTCTAATTATACAACCGCATTTTACACGAGTAGGGTTGAAAAAAATTTGTATATATTTATGGAGGCTAGCTAGCTTGGGCCGGGGGTCAGCCTGATGAGGATGGATATATAACAAAAAATTTGTCATTTTCTTGCAATTAGCTAGTTGCAGTAGTTGATATAACAGATATTACTCAGACGTGCCGTGCGAGCAAGGAAGTATTTGCCAAGTCGAGTAAGACATTATTCTGGTCCATTTTTCTTAAATGGCGATGGCCATATATAATCTGATGTTAATTGGGTTCCTTTTTCCTTTTCTCAACAGATATATATATATATATATATATAATAATTAACAAAGGAAATATTTGGCTCCATGAGCATTCATGAAATAAGTGTCCCTGCTTAATTCTGCTAGTTTCTGAACCCGTAATAAATATGACAGCTCCTTCCTTCCTGGTTATTAATATCTTGCCTTCTGAAATTTATAACTAATTAGGGTTTCTTTATTGGTGGAAAATTACTCCTTCATACATCTTTGGGTATGTGCAGATAGATCTATATATATATATATATATGTGTTTTAGTCATTAAATTTTCTACTCTCTCTTTTAGCTGGATGCCGGGTTATACAAAGTTTAGTTTTCATGACAGGCTTGTGTGCCTTTAATTTATATATATTTCATAGAGATATGATTGATCAAAGCAACAAATTAAGGAAGCCATTTTTTTCCACAAGTTATGAGTTTGAAGCTGCTAGTAAAACTTTATATCTTTTTTATATATCAATGATCAATGTTTTTGTTGAAATATCCTTTATGAGCTAGCTAGGCACATATATATATATATATATTAGTGGGATTGGTGTAACAGAATTGATTTCGTGATTGAACTTGAATCCTTGTTATTAAGGAAAGAAAAAGTAAAAATATAAAATCTTGTGCATCGTTATTTTTCCAAATTAATTGCTCTATCTACTTCCATAAGCTCTGAAACAACTAATTCATGAAATATGGCACTAAGGATGAAAAACTAGCTAGCAAATTCAGGAGGCAAACATAATATGTATAATCTTCATTGTAAAATTCTAATTAACATAAAACATTATGATTCATGTACTCAGGAATTTCAAATGCAGGCTTCATTAATAGACACATCACAACACCAAATTCCAGTTTACTTGGTGCAGCTGGCTAATCTTCATGGACTAGTTGTTCCTACTTTTAATTTGCTTTTAGTGTCTGATCTGATAAATTGAGCCCCAGAAAATATCAAAGCCAGAATCTTTTTATTTTTTTGATTCTGGGGTTGTCAAGCATTATTCACTAATACAAAGAACAAAAAGTGATAGTCAATAATTCCTGACTATGAATGCACAATACGGTTTCACAATATACAAGATCTCCCTATAGAATAAAACAAGAGTGTAATGAATGTAAAATCACAAAAGGCACTCCAGAGTTAAAAATAAAGCGTTGATTTTGAACTAAAACCAAGAATTAGCAAGAAAATATTTCATGAGCTTCAGAATATAACATCAAGAAGCTAAGAAAAGGATTATATGTAATTATTATAACTACAAGGGTTTAAAAAGACAAAGAAGTTAGTTTCTCTTTTTAAGATTAATATATATATATATGTGTGCAAAAATCAATACAAATTATGTTGGAAATTAGCAGAGCTGCGGTAGAAGGCTCACCAGTTAACCCTTGAGGCATAAACGTATTGTTGATTCTTCTATCAATATATACAAAGCAGATTGACCTGGAAGGATCAATCAAGAGGACCATAACATATATAATTAACTAGCTATAGTCAAAAACCCTAACTAGCTGTGTAAGTTGGAATTAGGGTTTCGTGCCACTAGCATCAGATGAAGCTACCACATGATCTAATCTGTTCTCAATATTGAAGGAGAAAGGCTTAATTAGATCAACACTACAAGAAGTAGAGCATGTAGGGGCGACTCCTATAGAGACGACCTCAAAGTCGCTTCTGTAGAGCAATTTATTGGAGCGACATAAAAATGTCGTTCCTATAAAGTGATAGTGCTATTGAAACGCCTTTGAGTCGTTGCAATGAAGTGGTAAGTCTCCCCTTAGGCCATATTCCCACCAAAATTTTAGATGGGCCCCACCTAAAAACTTAAAATGAAAATTTTGACCCTATTTTTTCCCTGATTTCATCAAACCCACCGACCTCCAAAG
>CAVNYN010271316.1:0-31031 GCA_963692815.1 Nyctanthes arbor-tristis
TTTTGGATGAGGGTTCTACATCCAAAACAGGAATTGCAAGTCTCTTGCCTCCCAGGGATGCTTGACCAGAAGTACATTCTATGGAAGATGAAAACTGAAGTACACTGGAAACTTCGTTGGTGCCGCCTGAAAGACCTAGTTTTAGAATTGAATCATGCTTGGGCGATAGACTTTCTTTAAGTATTGTTATCAGTCCTTTGCTTCTGTTGCCCTGTGCAGACAAGAAATTGTCCGAGTATGTCCTTGGTGCTGGGCCCAATCCCAACACTAACTTGCACCCATCATCTGATGCATTTGCATAAGTTCCTAGACCGCTCTCACTTTGACTGTTCTTGAATCCAGCCGTTTCTTGTCTTCCATGGCCAAAGCAATCCAATTGTAAATCAGTGTCCCTGATGTTGCCATTCTTTACAAGCTCGTGATCAAAAGAGGAAAACATACTGTTTGCTTGAGATAATTAAAACTCCCGCCAGCAGAAGTTTATGAGATACTAACAGAAAAATCCATAAATCAAAATGAAAAAGACAAGAGTGGTAGATCCTAACGAGCAAACTCCACCACTCACAAAACCTGCTGTGTCTGACCTGTCCATTATATTACCTGCCTTAAGGAATCAATAGATATGAGTCTCCAAACACTGTGTTTATGAAGAGAATCTGATAATATTTCTACAATAGAAACCTATAGCTGAATCGACCAAAATAGTAGAAATTCATCTCTCTCTTGGTAAAGAGTGCTCATACAGTCACCTGGCAAAGCAAACAACCTCACTCTTTATTCAGTACTCGTTCGATCTTAAGGAAACCAGAATACTATTTCCGACAAAAATCCAGGTCAGAATTACACTTTAAGTAATACCGAAAGACAATAGTTTAACTAAGCGAAATAAGCATTATCAGCCATGGCATGACCTAACTGAAAAACATGCAGATCCAAATTTGGAATTCAATGAAGGAGAGATTGTGATACTGATATCATCAAAGCAACAATCAAAACTGAACTTCTATAATGGACTAACATATTACTCAATAGCTAATCCATTATCAGGACACAATCAATTAACCTGTTGAAAGCTGAAAGCATCTTACCTTGAGCAGAAAACATGAAATAAATGACTAATTAGACACACGAAATATGATTATGTCCATATTAAGAGTAAAAAGAACCTTTTTTTCTTTATAAGTCAAAGATCATTTGTAGTTTGTATGTTGAAGTTTCTTTTTCAAATAAAGGTAAAAAACAGAAACAAGGACGCTGGCAGAAGATAATCACAGCACAAGATTGGATTTTTTTTATTTATTATTATTGTTATTATTATTTTTTTTTCCAAGAGAGATATTAATTGATCCAAAGCAAAAAAATAAAAACAGCCCTAAGAAGAGAAATACGACGCTCTTCCGATCTACAATATGCTCTTTCACCACGAGCTTTGGGTTTCAACTATTCCTTTGTGGCTATTGTCTGGGCTGATTTATAATTCTTTAAGGTAATGAAATCATCACAAGGAAACATGAGCGCAATTAGTAAAAATTACAAGAGAAAGAGAGACATAAAATAATATCATTGCAATTCAATTCAGGAGATAAAAGTGGCCACCTAAGATTTATAGAGTGGTAAACAAACAAACTCTTCGGTCTTAACTCAAAATTCCAGTTATATTACATCTAGCTCAAATATTTTAATTCAAGAGATTAGCTCCAATTCAAGATCAACTTGTCACAAAGTAATTCATTCGCTTACGGAAAAAAGAATTTATCATCTCACCCGAATAAACCGAGTATTTGAATATCTATCAAAATTACCAGACACCAGATAATAATCAGGAGAGCAGAGAGCCAAACCCACTCTCTGAAACTCATTACATATAATAATTATAATTACAACTTTCAGATGCCACAGTAGGGATTAATTATACATTAAAATCTCCGAATTATTGAAACCAAAACTAGGGTACCAGCTTTCTGTCAACGCCAATTCGGTAAAAACAAAAGTTTAACAGCAAACAATACAATTCACCGAGAAATCAAGAAAACAAATATACCCAGAGACCCACAAGCATATTTAACTCCACGAACCCACCAGAGATTGGCTGCTGAAGAATTACGGTAATATTATATTTGCACTTCAAAGAAGAAAAAATGAATTAGAACAAAAGAAAACAAAAAGGAGATAGCAGAATATTACCCTTCAAGGGAAATTTTTGAAAAGAAGTCAACTTTTGTTGATATCATTGTAGAACACGGAACGACACCAATAATATCAATCAAGAGAGCGACATGCTGAAATTCCACAGAATATAGAGAGAAATAAACAGAAGAGAAAGAGGAAGCTTTTAATAGGCTAGTGCAGTCTTAAATAGAGAGAATTTGATTTGGGCACCTCCTAATCCTTGATTAAAAATTTTATCAGCCTTTAAATTACTGTAATACCCTCTGATCACAGAAAGAAGCAACGTCTGTGGACTGTGTTTAGTTGACAGCTCTGTCCCGGATTTGGAGTTTTGGAGAAGGCGATCTTTTTATTTAAGTGAAAGGGATGTAACATGCATTCTCTTGTGTGAAAATTTTACCTCAGTAAATCTCACGTTGGCGTGTGTGGACACAGGGTATAATAGACATTTGGATTATGTCGCTGTCATGGAAATAGAAAAGAAGGGGCATATATGGGGAGGAAGATCCATGATAGGAAAAAACTTCAATGTTCAATGTTCAAGGAGCACCGTGCACTCTTGTTTTTAAGAATAAATTATTATAAGTACTTCTTGAAATGTTAACAAGTTCCATAAGAGAATGATATTTATACACATAAAGTGTATAATTTTTTTACACACCTCTTTGTATTTATTTAAATGTCTTTTGTTCTATCTTTCTTGAAATAATAACTTTTGTAAAGTATAGGTAAATTCAGAGGTGTGTGTACAAAAATTGTATACCTTATATGTGCAAATAGCACTTCTAAGTTGCAGAATATTCAATCAAGATTCACACTTAAAGCCAGCTAGGTTGTGGCAATTGTTTTCTATTTTATTAATTTTCTTGGAAGTTATGATTTGTGCATAGATGGAGTGTGCCCAAAATTTTTAAAGGAGGCAACTTCTCTTTTTATGGAGTGGTTGTACACACATGACCGCATGTGATTAGAGGATCAGAAGGTCTCATCCATCATCCCTCAATCACATGGGTCATGTGTGTGTAACTTCTCTGTAAGAAGAGAGACTGCCTCTCCATAGCGAGACTTGTGTGTGGCCTTTCACAGTCTAAGCCAACCAAATCTTGGTATATTTTAAACATAATTAATTCTTTAACAAAAATTTTGAGAAGGACCAATTTTAAGATCAAAACGATTTATGACATCTTTCCCACTTTATAAATCTAACACGTTAGATTTAATGTGATTTTGTCTAATACAAAGATATATATATATATATACACAAAACATATATGTATGTTATAGTGCTCTCGATACTAACGTCTCAAAACCCAATTGTAAGACAAGATTTTTTTTATTTTATTTTTTAAAATCTTGTCATATTGGACTTTGACATATCGAATATAGGACTACTTGATCATTTATATGAAACTATGCCAAACTATTCTCTCTCTCTTTCTCTTGTTTTTGCCCTTTTTCTTCCCCTTTCATTTTTTTTTTTTTTGGGGGAAAAATGATTGTTATGTCAAACTATTCTTGTTTATACCATATATTGGTAATTAAAATTAACGAGACATGGAATTAAAAATGAGAATTTGGCTGTACTTTGGTGATGTGTTTCATGTGATTATTTAAATGGGGTGATGGGATCTAAGGGACAAAATCATGTATCATTGGTTTGTGCCAATGCAAGTGGATTTTGTGCAAGGTTGTCGAATCTTAGATTTTTATTGGATCTAATTATTAGATAATATGGGCATGGGATAATAAAAGTTGAAATGGAACTTTAGAAAGTCCAAAATTAAGAACTAAGCATCTCATTTTCTTGTTTTTTCGGAACGACCGTTTAAAATGATATGTTTTATTGTGTACAGTTACTTATTTTTACCCTTTAAGATGAACTTTCAGTTACACTCTTTCACAACATTAAATTTTTTTGGGACAAGTACATCGCACCTAATCTCGGCTTTAATCAAGTATCATTTTTTTCTCTTTTTTTCCTTTTTTTTTGGAATTATAAAGGGACTCTGATTTAGGGTGTGAGAAGCTAATATAGATGTCATTAGATTTTAATCAAGTATCTAATAGTGTAATCAAATGAACTGCAAAATAACAAAATAATAAATTCTTTTATAACTATATCCGCTAGTGGATTTACAGCTTGTTGTGCCTTGCCCCTGAACTCTCTATTTTGAATAAATCTAATTTATACTAGTACTGCACCCGTGCGTTGTAAAGGAAGACATTCTAAAATTGATAAGTAAAAATAGAATAGACCATCAAGCAACGAATATTTAAAAATGAAAAAGAATCCAATATATATTTCACTGTACTTTCAAAATGAATAATATATAATATATTGATCAACTTGATGATAGACTTGTGTCAACCAATTAGTCTCAATTTAGCACTATAAGTTTTTCCCTTCTTGATCCCTCAAGTTAAATTAAAACTCTAGATTTTGGGCAATTAATTCTCATGATTGCTCTTCATTGAAGGTCATATCATTCAAAAATAAGTGTAAAAGCTTCAATGCTATACTCCAATGGTAAGAAATCCAGTCTAACACGCGACCCTCAAGCTAGTTGTATCCAAATCCTGCATTCTCCAACTTTCTAAGAACCTAAATGAATTTCCTGTTCATATCTCTCTGTAAAAGATAAGGAAGCAATAATAATAATAATAATAATAATAAATGAGTGATTTAGCTTTCAAAAGATTACAGTTTTGATTGCGAAACACCACCAATCATACTTAAAAACCTCTAGTACTTCCTTATAAGTTTTTCTTAATTTATTTTCTATCATGCCATGATTGCATAAAACATAAAAATTAGCCAACAACACTTGATCATCATTCAATAACATCAAATTCTAAGAGAGAAATGAAGAAAACTTTTAAACTTTCAAATATATACTTTCAAAGCAGCATAAAACATAGATACCAGATATTACATCAAAAATTTTCTATGTAATTTAAGTGCAAAAAAGACAGGACTTCAATCCTCACCTGTGCAGCATGACTGCCACTATAGGAGTTAAACACGAAAATTTCCCCTAGCCAAGAACGGCTATATCCATGGAAACTTGAAATAACAATAATATTATATTAGATTTATATAACAGAAATTAAAGTAGGTATATTCATGTCCTTTGTTAAAATAAAGGTGTCAAACCCGTATAAAGAATCCACAAATAAATAATGCATGTGCCTAGGAAAAATATTTGAAGTAAAAAGTACGACTCCAACTCGAGATAGATAAAAATAACATACCTTAGTTTGTATTAGTCAACTAAAGCGATGACAATATAATATTCATACAGAATAAGATCTGAAATTTCTTATGAACTAATAGATCTACACTATAAATAAGAGAGATGTATCATATATTGAATTGATATGGTAAAGATATTTCAGAAAAATAAATAGTTGAGAGATTTATTAAAAGTTTTAATTCAAACGACCGAATTTTTTAAAAATGGATAATCCAACTAATTTTTTCACCATTTCAATATTCTTCTACTTGTCTAATATCTTATTGAATTCACTTTAAGTATTTAGACCACATTTTTAAATTCACTGTAGCCTCTAGACCAAATTCTCAACCAATTGAATCCTGAAATCAATAACCCAAGTCCATATGAACTCCCCATTTTCAAAGAAAATAAATCGCCAAGATTTTAGCATTGATTTAGGAAATTAAGATGCATTATCACAGAGATTTTAGCGTTGATTCAGAAAATTAAAATGCTTATGGTAGCGATTTTAGAACAGCGGATTAGAAAATAATCAAAAGTACGGAGAGAATTAACAATTGGAACAGTAGATTAGGAAATAAGAATCATCAGGCACTCAAAAGGGAAAGATGGGAAGAAAGAGAAGGGAATTTGCAGTGAAAATTGGGGGAAAAAGCAGGGGAGGAGCCATGAATTTTTCTCAGGGCGGTTAAATATATACTTTTTTAGAGGTGTGGTTGAAAATTTTACCAATTGTCTAATGAAGAGATATCCATGTAATAACTAATAAACACAAATCTAATATGAATGTCCTTTTAAAGCAAATATATATAATAATATGTGCATATTAGGATGTACAGATTCTCACATCGGATTACATAACAAAATAGAAAAAGGTTGAGTGTTATAAAAGTGGGAATTAGAAATGAAATTTCCAAAGAGAATTAAATTGTGTTCCACATCAAGTTGATAGCAAACAACGGCTGAGGGTGTACTTTATAAAATTAAAATGGAAGATATGTGATTTAAGGCGGATGGAATCTCACATCGGATTAAGAATATAATATTGTTTGATGAAAAGATATCTATATAATAACTAATAAATACAAATCTAAAATGAATATCCTTTTAAAACAAATATATATAATAATATGTGTAAATTAGAATGTACAGATTCTCACATTGGATTACATAATAAAATAGAAAACGGTTGAGTGTTATAAAAGTGGATGTTAGAAATGCAATCTCCAAAGAGAATTGAATTGTATCCCACATCAGGTTGATAGCAAACAACGGCTGAGGGTGACTTTATAAAATTAAAATGGAAGACATGTGATTTAATGCGGATGAAATCCCACATCGGATTAAGAATATAAAATTATTTGGCTGAGTCTATATAAAAGTGGAAGTTGTAATGCATGTAACAGAATTTCTATTGACCTAACTATTGATTTTCAGCCCAGTTGTAGTTAAAATCCTTTTTCTATACAAGATAATTGATTTTGGGCTGGGAAAACAGTGCAATTAGCCCAAAAATCAAATGAGCTGTGACAGGAGACAGTGCGGTCACATCACAAAAGGTATGACACTAGCTGCGTTGATACAACTTTCCCTATCGATAATCATACTACAGGGTATACCACTTACCCAATATCTTGTACGAAATATGTTCTCCCTTTATAGCGCATTGTCATCCACTTTGACTTGTGTGTTTAGGGCTTGCCTAGAGACTAAAGTCTCCGACACCGTCATCAACCCAATAGCCTCGGGATATTCACTAGACTCATCATCATAACAAGGCTCTTCCTCTTCCGATCTTTCAGTCTCAACTTCTCCATCCTCCATCATTAACATTGTATACCTATTAGGACACTCCGCCGCCATGTGCCCAAAATCTTGGTACTTAAAGCACTTAGTATCCCGATTCTTAGAAGGTTGAGTTTCCACTTTAGCCTTTTCCTTGTTATCCATTATTTGACCCCCTTTTCGGTGGCTCATTCTTTCCTCTCCAAGCGGGCTTATTATTACCCTTATTGTTATCTCTCCACCGAGGTTTCCATACACCACTAGACCCAATGGATGGTTTTATGGATGCCTTCTTTTTCAATTGATTCTTCACATTCATAGCCTTATGAACTAACTCCTCTACATCCACATAATGTTGGAGATCCACTGTAGTGGCTATTTCCTAATTTAATCCGCTCAAAAAACATTCCATAGTAGCCTCGTTGTCTTCCACCACATTCGCCCTAGCCATGAGATACTTCCAACTCTTTACAGTAATCCTCCACACTCTTAGATCCTCTGTGTTAGATTTTGAAGCCTTCGGTAAATATCCCTATAATAGTGGGTAGGGACAAACCTCTTTCGTGTAATGGCTTTCAACTCCCTCCAAGATTCTACGAGGTCCTCATAATTTCGCCTTCTACTACTAGCCAATTGATCCCACCAACTCAATGCATAAAGACGGTGAATTCCATAACTACCAATTTCAACTTTTTCAACTCTGAAAATTGGTGATAATCAAACACTAGCTCTACCATTTTCTCCCACTCAAGGTAAGCTTCAGGATCACTTTTACCTTGAAATTGAGAAATTTTGATTTTGACGTTCCCTACATTGCCATTCTCTATTCCGCTCCCTACGTTCAACTCTCTCCCACCGGTAATCCCAATGACCTCTCACAGCTCCCTCATTCTCCCAATTGATTTCTTTTCCTCCATCATCTAGTTGTAATTCATTGCCTTCTACCATCATATTCACTCGTGGCCTCCTCGGCCCATTATTATTTTCTCTTTTTTGTAGAACCTGAGCAACTTCTAATCTAGCCATTCTATTCTCTAGCCCTGCCATAGACAATTGTAGATCCCGTCTCAATTCCCTGGACATCTCATCAAACATCTCCCTGACCAAAGCCTTCATCTCGACAGCTTGTGCATCATTGTCTTGTCCAATAGTAGAATTATGTTCTAACATGGTATAAAACCGTGTATGCAAGTGTTCTCACGTGTTTGAATCACTCGTGTTTCACTCACACTAAGCTCTTGCCCGATAATAGTCTCACCTACACTGCCTTTTACCACTCTGGCCTCTCAACCCTCGTTACAAAAAAATGAACCAAACAAACTCACCTAAGCAGTGATATTCTCTGCTTAGTTCACACTACCCAAACAACTTTTAAGAGAATTCCCAAGAAAAGAGAACAACAAAAATTAGAATCGAGACAAGTATAATCTACGCATTCAATGAAGGAATTGAGTATGTCAAACAAGTGAATTTAAAGAATATATATATAGATATTTATTTAAACTAGCTCAACGTTTTTTTAATAAACCTAAATTCTATCTTCGAATTCCCGCAGGCAGATTGACAACAATATGAATATGAATTTTTTTTTAAAACCTAAATTCAACCTTCGAATTCTCGCAGACAGATTGATAAGAATATGAATATGAATATGAATTTTTTTTTTTTTGAAGAAAAGATCGAATTCGAAACGATAAACAAGAATGGGTATACTGGAAAAATTAGAGCCTGGCGCTCTGATACCAACTGATGTGATCCCGTAATGGAACTACGCTAAAAGAACCCATACGAGATTAGAGATTAACGTAGAAAAGCTAATTACCTGGTTGTGACTGTGAATCCCTAACGACCCACGTGATTCACGACTTGAAAACGATTAGTATATTAAACCAATCACCTCCGAAGATGTGGAACCCGGAACCGATAGTAGTGTAAACGCCACAAAGAGTTAATCATGCACTTTGATAAGTTCAAATTGTTCAAATTCAAACAAGATATTGAGAGAAATTGTCCTCACAATTAGATTAAACTCACAAGATTCTTGAATCATGTTTACAATGAGGTAGAAGTGTTTATATAGCATGTAGGAAACCTAGGTTATCTTAGGAAACTCGAAAATACCAAAACGAATTAAAAAAAACAAGAAAACTCGTCAAATCCGCCTGTATTGGATCAGTGCGGGATCATCGGCCTTCCGCCGAGCTCCCGAGAAGCGGTGAGGGTGCACCATTCGACAAGGGCGCCCACCCTTTAGGTTCTGTCTGTGCGGCCGTATAGATCCTCACTTTAATTTCCCTTTTATTTTGGCCTTTCAAGTTTTGTTTCTCGTCGGTTTAGTCCCTGGCCTTCTAAATTTCTTGCATCTTCAGTCCAGACTTGAATTATATTCAACTCTTTTGATTATTCTTTGCTCAAATCAAGCTCTAATCCTTTCGAATCCATGGGATAAGTACGATGCCCCAAACCTTGGACTAATCCCATCATAGCAGTTTTGATTTTATTAGCTTTTGCTCTTGTGATTGGTCCAACGACTACATGAAGCGGGTCTAATTGATTGTTCTCGCCTTGGCTCATATCAATTAAGGTCAAATTACCAATATGATCAAGGTCATCCACTGGCCAACATTGTCATTCACCTTAAAATGAATTTCTGCGTAAAGGCCTTTTTCCTCTATCTAGTCATCAAACTCCGGAATGTGCTGTTGTGTGATTGTTGCCTAAATCATAGAGGGCTATAAATATAGAAAGAACACATGCGAATCTTAATGTTAGCCATTTAAATTCAAGAACAATACAAAAAACTATTATACAAATTGTAAAGATCACACGAATTGATAATTACAGTAACCTCGTAAAATAACATGAGTCATGTTTAAAAAGAATGCATAGATCAAATAACAGAATCAACATAATCAAAATCCAAAAGGCATATAATAGAAAATATCAATACAACGCACAATCCTTTGAACACAATTCTCAATTAAAAATCATATATCATTGCCATTTATCAAAATAATTATCAAATATTATAACAGAATACAACTCTCAAAATGATGGATGAATATAATTCTCAGATTTTAAACCTTTACAGAGCAGTTCAAAGTATATAAAATTGACAAGGGCTTAAGATAATAAAAAAATGCGAGAACATATTTTTATAAGTACCTACTCATCCATCAATACAATCTCAATAACCCTTATACCGAATTCTCCGTTTTGAAAAGGTACAGACCAATTTCTACACTTATGCAGATGAAAAGTTGTGTTCTTTGGAAACTTGTTGGTGACCTCACCCAGATCAAAAATCACTGGAGCCATTTAAGAATAACAAAAAACAGAGACATATATGCGTAGAAATAATAATGGAGGAATGACCAATGCACATTAGAAATTAAAAACGATGATGATACAAAAAAATTCTCTATTACAATGTCTTAAATAAGGAACCAACGAAACCCTAATAAACATAGGCTTATAGCTGATCAAAAAATTAAGCTATATAGGTGATAAAGAAAATTAAGATTACCGATATACTGTATACCAAAATTGTTACAAATGAAAGTTGTCATGTTTGTCACAATTGTAGCTAATTTAGGACTTCTCTAAACTGATAAGATAAATTGTAGCTCATTTAGGACTTCTCTAACTCGATAAAGTGAATTTTAAAATAGGGGCGGAGGATTATCCCAAAAATAAAATATCTTTACCTAGATGAAAATGTCTTATGAGATATAAAATTGGTGAATTTAAATTAAGGTTTCAGATTTGTGAACAGATTTGAACAACTTACCTCATTTGAAATAAAAGATAAGGATAATATATCCGCGATTTGTGGGGATCAATTACGTTGTAGATCCAATCTCCGCCGAGGTGTTCCTCGAAATTAGGATTCCAGAAAACGGCAATGGCTCTGGAAGACTGGGATACCATCAAAGTACAACCAAATTACAAAGGATAAAAGATCTAATGGTCGATGAGAACCCAATGACGATTGAAACATATTGGCCAATGCTTAGAATTAGCTAAGGAAAATAAAGAGAATAAATGGAAGTAAGATAAGTTGCTGAGGAAAACAATGAATAAAAGGAAATGAATAATTCTAGGAATGGAATGAAACGGAAAAATGGAAATTAATTAATTAATAATAACTAAAACGCATGTGGAAAATTGAAACAAAATTAAAAAGGAAAATAATAAAATCAATGGCCAAGATCGCAATAAAATCAATGGCCAAGATCGCAGGATGAAATGAACGGATATGATGTATATGACCGAATAAGAAAGTGAAATGGGCGGGAACATAAAAAGAGGAAACTATCCTTTTATGTGTGTGTATATATATATGCAGGAGCGTTCCGGAAACTAATAAATTTAACAAATACTTTTGACAAACGATCATCACCATTCGTCTTTCTAGATATGGCACATATCTATCATTATTTTTCTATTCAAAACCACACATCCATACCCAAACACACACTAATTTAATCGTCAAACACCAAATCGCGAAAATAATCGTCCCCAATTTCCCGCAAAATTTCCATCGCCTTCTGCGCCTGCTGTTTCCCGTGTATAGCCATTGGAAGATTCATCTGAATTGATGCTGCTTCTACTGGGTCTTTCAATTCAGCATCCTCCCCGTAAAGGATTCATTGTTCCTGTTCAAGTTACGGTTGAACGGCCCCTTTTCTTTCCTGTCATTGTTCCGTGTAATTCTGGGGACGACCATATTCAAGTGGGCTTTCGAAAGATATCAGCTTGACGTGTTTCTAATTTTGTACTTTGATCATTAATTTTGAATTATGGATCCATAAATGATCTTTTATTTCCTTATGTTAAATTATGTTGCAACTTGCTACTGAAATATATGAGATATATCTAACATGCAAATTTCCATTGTCTCGCAATTTCCATCGTCTTCTCCACTAGCCTATTATCGCCCCGTTGCCCAGTACAGTCAGTAATCCATTGGAAGACTCGGGCTACAAAGATTAAAACTTCCAAAGTTTTGGAATTTCAGTCCTCAAATTTCAGAATCCATCAGGTATGGACAACGATGATGAAGTAAGTATTGTGAGCTTGCAGAATTCTTGTGCAAAATTTGGCTTTCTAAACATCTCAACCTATTATGTTTCCTTCGGATGTGTCCACAAACTTCAATCTCCAAATGTACATGTTGGTCCGGGAATCAATTTTCTGTACAATTAAATTCTTGACGTAATATGAAAATTTTCTTATACTGTACTGAAGTAATATACCATTGGATCTCTAATTAGAGTTGTAATATTTTTTGGCATTTTAGGCTTGGGTTGATTTTAAATATATTAGATTTCCTCTTATGTGAGTTATATGATTGGCTTGTTAGTTGACTAGTTACATCATTTATCCAATTTTGGTCAATTTTGGTGCTAGTTAAATTTTGAGCAGCAAGTTTTTTTTTCCTCCGTTTTGTAAAGGCTGAAACTTTTACTAATTAATCCTTGCTTTTCAACCCAATTTATCTTTTAATGGATAAAATTGGTCTAGATGAAAAATCATGAATACTGTTTATTCTCATTTTTTCCCCTTGTTATGCTTAGGAATAACAAAATCATGAGTTTATGAGGAACATCTGTAGTTAAGTAGCAACTTAACAATCGCCACAAACTATACATATTGTAGGATCTCTAATTAGAGTTGTAATATTTTTTGGCATTTTAGGCTTGGGTTGATTTTAAATATATTAGATTTCCTCTCATGTGAGTTATATGATTGGCTAGTTACTTGACTAGCTGTATATATTGTTTTTTTTTTTTTTTGGAAAGGACTGTATATATTGTTGTTATAAAGGCTAGTTACATCATTTATCCAATTTTTGTGCTAGTTAAATTTTGAGCAGCAAGTTTTTTTCCCCTTCTGTTTTGTAAAGGCTAAAACTTTTACTAATTAATCCTTGCTTTTCAACCAATTTATCTTTTAATGGATAAAATTGGTCTAGATGAAAAATCATGAATACCATTTATTCTCATTTTTTTTTCTTGTTGTGCTTAGGAATAACATAATCATGAGTTTACGAGGAACATGTGTAGTTAAGTAGCAACTTAACAATCACCACGAACTATACATAGATATACTAAATTGGCTTCTCTGGTAAATGACTTTTTTGAGTATATTTGGGTCCAGTGAAACTTTCCACATTAAAAGACAGTATACTACAATTACTTTGTTGTCACATTATGATTATGTTTCTTGGTTCAGTTTTTTTTTTTTTTTTAAACCTTGAATAGATACTTATATTAAATTGTTGCCACAACCTTGGTTATCCATTATGCTAGAAAAGCTTTTATTTTATTTTATTTTTTTGGTACTTATTCCTATTTACTTACTTGACTATATAATTTCATTTGAACATCAATTCGTTAAATTTATTCCTCAGGTTCTTCTTGGTAAAGGTCCAAATGGACGTGAAATTCAAGTCCCTTTTGTTGGGATGAAATTTAAAACTGCTGAAGAAGCTAGAGCATATTATGAGGATTATGGACGACATAATGGGTTCTGGATTCGTACTAGAACAACAGCCAAGACACGTAGCCGTTTGAATGTAGTTACTTTTATCAAATTTGTGTGTTCACATGAAGGCAAACACTGTGACAAGAAGATTGTTAGTGGCTCAATTAATTTGGAGAATTGTGAAACTGATGCCTCCAAAAAAAGAAGAAGTTGCTCAACAGTTAAATGTGGATGTACTATTAATATGCGCATATCCTATGACATTGATGCTGGCGATTGGGTTGTCACTGCATTTGAAGATGATCACAATCATAAATTTGTTTCACCACTCAAGAATATGAAAATGAAGTCAAACAGGAATATGCCTAAGTTGGCTAAAGATCTTTCTGAAGTGTTCAAAAATGAGATTATTCAAGTTGTTAAAGTTGTCTCTATTCTTGGCAGAGATAATATTGGTTTTACTGGAAGAGATTGCTATAAACACTTGAGGTCTATAAGAAATAAAGAGCTAGAAGTTGGTGATGCACAAGCGGTCCTTACATTTTTCAAAAGAAGCAAGCAGAAAATCCACAATTTTACTATGCGATACAATGTGATGAAGATGGAAAAGCAACTAATTTCTTTTGGGTAGATGCAAGGTCTCGTATGTCGTATCAATATTTTGGTAATGTTGTTACATTTGACACAACTTATAGGACAAACAAGTATGACTTGCCGTTTGCTCCATTTACTGGTGTAAACCATCATTTTCAGACCATACAATTTGGTTGTGCATTATTACAAGATGAAACGGAGGTATCATTTGCATGGTTATTTCAAACATGGCTTGATGCTATGGGAGGATGCAGTCATATATGTATGATAACAGATCAAGACCCAGCTATGAAGGCAGCTATTGCTAAAGTTTTTCGTAACACACATCATCGCTTATGCCTTTAGCACATTATGAAGAAATTTGGTGAAAAGTTGTCACATGTATACTACAAGAAGTCAGATTTCAAGAGAGATATGAAAACTTTTATTCGTCTTACATATAAAGTGGAGGATTTTGAGAAGAAATGGAAGGATATAATGGTGAAGTATGATTTGGAAAATAATCAATGGATTCAATATTTATATAAAGTTCGTGAAAGTTGGGTTCCTATTTTATAACCGTAGATTTTTTTCTGCAGGAATGAATACTACCGGTCGTAGTGAAGGTATTAACTCATTTTTTGATAGCTTAATTACTTCTCAAACTAACCTTCATGATTTTGCTCTTAAATATGATAAAGCTCTTACTTCAATTGTAAGAAGAGAAAATGATCAGGACTTTGAATCTGAACACAAGTATCGGATTGTAAGTGAAGATGCTTTACTTTTAAAGTATGCTTCTAAAGTTTACACTAGGAATATATTTGAAAAATTCAAAGATGAATGGAAGAAAGCCAAAGATTTTAGAGTCGAAGAAGTGGATTATGATTCTGGGACATATATTGTAAAACATAAAGAAAGAGCATTTGAGAAGTTTTTAGTGAATTTTAATTTGCAAAACCACGAAGGAAAATGTGAATGCCAAAATTTTGAGTTTATGCAAATAGTTTGTGGGCATATTCTGAAAATTCTTATGTGCGAAGATATTGATGTGTTACCTTTGCACTTTGTCAAAAAGAGGTGGATGCAAGGAGCCAATAAATTTAGGGGTACATAACTAGACCAGCTTGTGGTTAATCATGATGGGGGGAACATATAAAGGCATTGAGGCTAGGTCATATGTGTAGGAAAGCAACTCAATTGGCTTGTCATGCTGCTAAAACAAATAAAGGATATCAATTATATGTTCAAGCCATTGACGAGCTATCTGAATGTATTTATAGATTGAATATTGGACAAAAGTCTCATGATAACGTTTTGCCCAGTGAATCAAATTTTTCTAAAGAAGAAAGTACTCCATTTGTACTATCATATCCCAATGTGTCAATTACAAAAGGACGGAAGAAGGATGGAAAAAGTAAAGAAAATGGACGTTTTGCAGATGAGATGCTCAAATCAAGTATCGAGTTGTCTCAAAAAAAGGAAAAACGTCAATGCAAGATGTGCAAAGAGTTAGGCCATGACACAAGGATATGTCCCAAAAACCCAAAGAAAAATGGAAATGAGTCAATCATTTCTAAACAATTATGATATGTAAGTCTCCTTTTCCTTTTCCTTTTCCTTTTTCCTTTTCTTGCTTGTCTGTTGTTTTTAAAACCACCTTTTTTTTTTGGAGGGGGTATTTTGAAGATTAGAATAATATATAGACTTGCTTTGTATTTTGCGCAGAAATGAAGGAGTAGTGGCAATGTTGCAACTCATTTTTATGTTGGTCAAATGTTTGAAAAATGGTGCTTCAAAAGTTTGATAATTAAAGAAGGAGAAGCTGGAGTGTTAGTCGGAAGACTAGAAGTAAATATTAGATGTGAAAAGCTGACTCTATTTGGATTTTAGCACTCTCTAGATTTGAGTTATCTTACTCATAATTTTTTTCCTTTTCTTTTTCAAATATGCAACTTGGGTATTTTGATATATGTTGTCTTTGAATCTTTTCTAGCATTTGTATAGATTTCTTTATTAGCATTGTTTCAAACCGGTTGCCTACGTAGGTAGGATGGCTTCATTTTCCCTACAAAATTTCTGGCAACAGCTCTAGCGTTTCTTGTTACTGTTAGTTCTCTTCTAGATTCATAATGCTACCTAATGTTAAAATTCAGTTGTGGAGAATTACTGAATTGTGTAAAGCAATTGTGCAATTTGATTCTTGTAGTTGATCTAATGAGTTGATTTATATAATAGTAGTGCAGCTTGTTTCATTTTGTTGAATATTAGTGCTAGTGCAAATTGCTTGCTGGTGTTTGAATATTTAGCCTTTGTTTTATATAACACCTCCAATAGGCATTCAAATCCAAGACAATTATCAGAAGCTGGACAGCATATCATGTGCAATGCTTTTGAACTACAAAGAACCTAACATCTTATAATTTGCACACTAAAATCATTAAGTTGTTTTATGATAGATCATTGGAATCCTTAAATATGTCCAGTGAGATGTAATTAACTTACCACATAGGGATAAATTCTCACCATCAGCAATTAGATATGCAAAAAGAGCCCCACGTAAATACCAATGAAGTACATTAAAATGCTCAAAACAAGGACAACGTCAAGAGAAACAAGAACATGTTCTGAGTACTCTAAGATCGATGTACATTTGAAGTGTTATTTTGCACTTTTAATCGTTACAAATTTGTACTACAAAGAGAACTAAATACTTTACACCAGTCCACATGTATACAAGAAAGATAAATTGCACAAGCTTCTCGCATTCTCTTTGTTAAAGTTGCTCGAAGCTCCACATTGAGATGCATATTTGGAAGCAATTGATGCAAAAACCAAATGCAATGTCACTAGAAGTCTTCATCTATTTTGCTTGCCTCACTGCAATGGAACTAAAGTTGGTGAAATACACTATATACATAAATTCAAAAATAGGAATGATGA
Organism: Nyctanthes arbor-tristis; assembly: GCA_963692815.1. Classification (NCBI taxonomy): domain Eukaryota; kingdom Viridiplantae; phylum Streptophyta; class Magnoliopsida; order Lamiales; family Oleaceae; genus Nyctanthes; species Nyctanthes arbor-tristis. The sequence goes on from CAVNYN010271316.1 coordinate 17,196, forward strand.
ATGAGAACAATCAAACAAGACAACAAGAAAAACCATTTGATTACAACACTAGAGTTAAATTTTGAAAAAAAATTGCAGTTTATAGTTTTTATATTAGTTCAAAGTTAAAATCATTTTCCTGGATCATCACATTCCAGTAACATGAATTCTGAACATTTATTAAGGATTTCTGTCTTCTATCAAACTATCTAATTCCGTTCAATAAAAGAAGCAAAGGAATCACCATGCAACGAATTTTCGCATCCGATTTAGAAGGTGAACTTGTTTATAGGGTTTTGTTGAGTAAAGGAGCACATTTAAGGGGGAAAATGCCAAATTTGACAAGAGTAAACAGGAAACAAAATCATCATGTCAGAGTACATCCAACTACTTTATATACATCATTTCCATGTAGTTATTTCTGTCAAATTAAAAGAAGACATAAAACATTTCTACTAGTTGAAGTATTCTAATAAAATCTACTCAAGGTACAATGAATTATGAAGCAAACTATAAAGAAGTTCTCCGGTGACTTCGAAATTCCCAACTATGAAACATAATTGACACAACTTCATGCTAGAGATATGTTCATCAGAATCGAAAACCAAATCAAGCAAAGATACATGCAGCTTATAACAGGATCCAGTGAATTATAGTGGCCGTAGTTACTGATTTTCCGGCAGTAATTTCACCATACTACTCACCGCGTCGGCGAGTGTACCTAGTGGTTCTAGGACGATAATGGCCCTAGTTAATTGATATCTATTTTAGTACCTTTTTCTATCGCACTTAATGATGAATTTATAGCCTAAGCTCTTGCTATTCAGAAGTTATTACTTACACGAACCAAATTATTATCTTCATCTACATATTAGTTGGTATAACACATATTCTATCTGTCATCTTGCACATCTAGATAGCCATCACAAGATTCTATTTCAAAAAAGATAATAACACTTCAAAGAAATGATATAAAAGGCAGGATAATGTTTCCATAACAAACCAAGACAAGAATTTTGAGATCGGAAGAGCACCGCATAAACAGAGACCTATTGAACTAGACTCCAAACCGTATTGTTCAAGAAAACAATTATACATCCTAAGACCACTCAACCACTCTCCACAACTACACATAAAGGAAAATCAAACTCATATGACATAAAGACAGCACTTATACAAACAGTGGAGGTGCAGGAATTCTAATCCAATAATTTTCTAGTCCTCTATTCTGGGGCATCAGATTGGTAATATGCAAATCTAGTTATGATCAAACTATCATTATCTTTCTTTAAATCGTCAATAGTAACCAAATCCCATATATTTCAGTAGCAAGTTGCAACATAATTTAACATAAGGAAATAAAAGATCATTCATGGATCCATAATTGAAAATTAATGATCAAAGTACAAAACTAGAAACACGTCAAGCTGATATCTTTCGAAAGCAATACGGTCGTCCCCAGAATTACACGGAACAGTGATGGGAAAGAAAAGGGGCCTCTCAACCGTAACTTGAACAGGAACAATGAATCCTTTACGGAGAGGATGCTGAATTGAAAGACCAGTAGAAGTAGCAGCAATTCAGATGAATCTTCCAATAGCTATACATGGGCAATAGCGGGCGGAGGAGGCAATGGAAATTTTGTGGGAAATTGGGGACGATTATTTCCGCGATTTAGTGTTTGGCGATTGAATTAGAGTGTGTTTGGGTATAGATGTGTGGTTTTGAATAGAAAAAGAATAATGGATGTGTGCCGTTAGATCTAGAAAGACGAATGGTGTGGATCGTTTGTCAAAAGTATTTGTTAAAGTTATTGGTCCCTAGAACGCTCCCGATATATATATATATATATATATATAGATTTTAATAATAATTTTGACAATATGTTAGAATTTAAACTTGAGTAGATTTTAGTGATTTTGTTTAATGCATTCAATGTGATATTTTAATAGTTGTTAAATTTAATTTCCATATGTGGCATTTAACAAATTAAAATGCACTTTTTATTTATGTAAATAGTTAAATTTAACACCATTAATGTGGATGCTCTAAGTTCAATTCTCTATTTACTTCAGAGCTAGGCATTTGCTTGAATCCGTGGGTGGGGTCATAATTTCCTACTGTTGTCATTTTTCTCACAAATTTTTCCTACCACGATAAGAATCCAAATTAATTGCACGTATATTATACTTTAATTCGAGAAGAATGCTTAATAATTCAACTACAACCCGGCAACCATGAAAAAGAAAGAATAGTTATTTGCTTAATTACAATATATAAATTTCCTGAATCAACTAATAATGTCAAAGAATTTCCTTTTTTTTTTTCACACAACAAAAGATGCATTTTATATACCCAACAAACAGATGGTACTCGCACCAAGGGTACCTCCCTTTACAAAAGAAAATGCCAAGCAAAAACAAGGCAGTAGAAAGAAAGAAAAAGGAACGGAAGAAAAACAGGGGAAGGAAAAAGAAAAGGAGAGACGAACCTGATATGCATCACGAAGGATCCGAAATACAGCTCCTTCGGCCACCGAGATACCCCATCAGGAAGCCCTCAACGGAAATTTGTCGCGGAATAATCTCTAGTAAGTTCTCCATCTTGGTTCTTAATTGCTGAATTTAATCCTGGTTGCTCAAAAAAAATGCTGGGATCAAATCAGAATTTTGCAATCATCAAAGACGGACGAGGATTTAATTTGTATCTGAGTCCTCCATTGCAATCATCAAAGAATATGAATAGAGATGAGTGAATACTTTATTTAACGATAAAAATATGCATCCAAGTGAAAAATTCAAGCCACATCGACTCTTGAACTCACATAAGGGTTGCCTCGTGTGGTGTGGTTGAGAAGTTTTATAACAAAATTTTAAAAATTTTTGAACAGTATCATTCTACTAATATGTAAATTAGCCAGTGGTTGAGAAGTTTTGTAATAAAATTTTAAAAATTCTTGAACATTATCATTCTACTAATATTTAAATTAGCTAAGCAAATTTCAAGATACAATGTAGGGCCCACAGTGACATCTAATGCCACTCTATAGATACATATGGGTCCACAACAAGTGAAGCGGCTAAGTTGTTCAATAATCTCTCACAACATATGCGTTCAGTAAATAATTTCAGACTTACGACAAGAGATCCTTTTACCCCTTTTCTTTCATTTTGTTTTCCCCTTCTTTTAATTAAAAAAAAAACCCGGGGCTAATTGTTTTTTATTTTGACTGTCTCCTCCTGCCCACCAATTACACCGAGCCACGTAAAACACTGGAAGAAAAAATCCACCTGGTCAAATCCTGCTTTCGTGCTTTTTGAAGAAATTGGGTGGAGTTGGTGCTCTGTATTTCATGTGTGTTTGTGAAATTGAAGATCAAAGAGAGAATGGGCGGATTGATATCCAATCCAAAGTTAACTTTGCCCGTTTCGAGATTGGGACCCACATCCACTCACCACATCACTGCCGCCGCCGCTCTCCGCCTTGGTAACTCCTTCCTCCGCCGCCACCACATTCATCTCGGTTTCCTTCTCCGTACCTCCCTCAAGGTAATTCGCACAAACATTCTTTTAGGGAAAAATAAGAAAAGCATTCCCTTGCACTAAGATGGTTTTTGATTTATTTATTTTATGGTAGTATTGCAAATAAAATTGATATAAAAAACTACTTTCTCAGGTAAATTTACAGTTATTGAGGTTCATAAAAGCCAGCTTTTTAGTGTAAAAGTAGTTCTGAATATCATTTTCTCACGAAATAAGCTGATTTAGAAGTGAGTTTGACTTATTTTAAGGGAAACCAGGATTGCTCATGGATCGCGTATAGTGGATAACTGGATTCACAATTGAGTTTCAGATTTGGTATTGCCTTGGAGCTGCAGTCGACTGAAATTGTGCAATAAACTGAACTTTTTATTATAGGTGTAACATAAGGAACTATTCTGGTGGATAAAGCATCATTAGATCTTTGATTCCTAGAACTTGAAGAATTTCACTGCAATTTTGCTTCTTGTACAGAATATTTCTCGTCTTGGTGATGTTCCTCCTTTCAAGGATTTGTGGAATGAAAAGGCACTTCAATTTACAGGTTGTAATGGTTTTCAATGGTCGTATGTTGATGCTTTGCCACTCTTGAACCTATATTTCTTCAATGGAGATGAGACTAGAAGTGATTCTAAAGACATTGGGAAATCTTACTCAAATACGTCTAGACCAAACTTATTTGATGGAAGGCCGTTGACCAATTTTCTTCTTGCTGCCAACATACTGTGAGTATCATTACCAAAAACCTCCAGTAATAATGGATGTAAACCATCTTTACGAGTTGTTTGCTTGGCCACAACCCTAAAATTTTGAGCTGTAAAGTTCTTTTCAATTTGTTTGCAGAGTATATATTGTGCAAACACTTACAGGTGGCGAGGTCATATATTGGGGAGCTAAGGTCTGATCTTGTGGTTGACACTACAATAGCTCAGTATTTACATTAATATCTGAGAATTTCTTAATCAAATTCTTATAAGTTCCCATGTCCTTGTAGATCAATAGTCTTATCAACGAAGGGCAGTTGTGGAGGCTAGCTACATCATCCTTTCTGCATGCAAACATTATGCATCTGATGGTTTGTTTTGAAATAGTACTAGTGAAATGCTTGTTCAGTCTCGTAATTTCCTGTTTAATGATGATAAGTTTGCCTTTTCAGGTCAACTGTTATTCTCTGAACTCTGTTGGTCCTACTGTTGAGAAAATATGTGGTCCTAGAAGATACCTTGCGATATACATCTCCTCTGCCATTGCAAGTAAACAACGATACCAGGGTAGAATAGATAATTCATTTTTAATATCTCAAAACTCCAGAATTATGACATTTGAGAAAAACCAGGTTCAGCAATGAGTTATCGGTTCAGCAAAGACCCGCGGTTGGAGCATCTGGAGCTATTTTTGGACTGGTGAGTTCTTGAACTGTAGAGTTACTGGCTTGATCTTTGGTTGCCTTGGTTTCTTTTAAACCTTCATCTTCACTCCATTTTCACTCAAAAGACTTGAACTTTAATACTTTGTTTTGAGCCAAATGAAACTCAACCTCAGTGAGTAAAGGAGCTGAAACAGAAATTTGAGAACACAGAAAAGATATTTTCTGCATTCCCGTTGCTCCTCACCTCTGTATGTAGGTTTTAACTGCTTAATTCTGGTGGCATAACAGGTAGGATGTTTTGCAATGTTTGTCCTGAGGCACAGGGGGATGGTCAAAGGCAGTGAGAGAGATCTACAACATATAGCACAAGTGATTGTGTTGAATATGGTATGCCACTCACATATATCATGTTCAGTAGCTGTAATGTCTCAGATTTCCATATAGTATCTTTAAACTGCCAAATGATCAAGACTTTGAAGCCGTCTTTTATAATTTCAAAGCATAACTAGTATAGATGGCCTTCTCAGTACTAATAGCACCCATCACTTAGGATCAAGATATGCTTTTAGTACTCCAGAATCCAACTATTACATGTATTTGTTTTTGTATGCATAGTTTGAGCCTTTAAGCTTTTAGCCTCAATCTTTGTGGTCTTTTCTGCATAATATTGGTGTAGCTTCTTGACATTGACCAGATCGGAAGAGCGTCGTGGACTATTATCAACAGGAATTGATAACTGGGGGCATGTAAGTGTTTACATACTTAGATGCGTTCACTTTCATAACTCAGCTGTTACTCATGTTTGAGAAAGATGCACATGCCATTCTCTATTAGTTTACTTGTATTTTTAGTTTTCTTATGTTTCAAACTTCAGGTGGGAGGCTTAGTAGGTGGAGCCGCCGTATCTTGGCTTCTTGGTCCTGCATGGAAGTTGGAGTCTGTATCACGCAATGGGCGAAAAATTTTTACAGATAGAGCACCAATATTCTCCATCATCAAGAGACGTACCAAGTAATGTGGCGCATTCAGGCTCATTAAAGGAGTTTTTAATTTGTTTCACGTGCAAAATTTGTCAACTGTACAATATTCTTGTATCACAAAACATTAGTAGATTGCTCAAAAACAAAATACAGTGTACAAAAATATTTTTTTTTTTTTTGGCCCTTTCCTTTGAAATATTTCAACTAATTAAAAGGTTTCTTTTGTCAAACATATGCCAATTCTGCCCCCCTTGCAAATGTTCAGAAAGAAACGGAATGTTTTACAGTTGATTTTTTTCTGAAAACCGCAAAGAAGCATAGCATTCACTTTAGGATAGTCAGTTGTGAGAAGTCATTCCCTTTGGAAAGAAACATCTCATATGAGACCTTTGTTGGTTTGAACCGGCAACTTTCCTACTTCATGTACACTTGTACAGCTTATCTTTACCTGCATGACCTCTCGACCAGCAAAACTGTGAGGCAGCGATTAACATATTCAAAGAACCGTACTTTGATCATGTCTCATGATATCCCAAATAGAAGACAGTAGGTCAGGAAACCAAATAAGGGCAACCACTGAAACCTCCCATGCAAAGAACCTATCACAAAAGCTGCAAAGGAATGCAAACTCTCAGTCTGCTAATCATATGCAGAGAAAAGTCCACACTCATACCAGATAAAATATCCTCAAATTCAATTAGACATAAACATAAGATAGTATAGACGCGAAATTTTAGGCAACAGTTACACCAAACCTTTTTAAACATTGAGCAAAATATATCAATATTATGTTCTAGTAACTTACATGAGAAAGGCAGCAAATCATGTGGAGATACCAAATCTGCATTACTAGTTCCCTCTTGAGCTTGAGGGCCATGTGAGATACTTGGTGGTTGAGAAAAACTTGGAGAAGTTTGTGGTGTGGAACCTTTGAGGTTTGGTTGATCAGGAGCACAAGGAGATAAAGCAGGAACCATTCTGTCAGAGTGAGATGTTGAAGAGCTTGGAGGATCCTCGGAACCACAATGGAGATCCACGCATGCTAAGGACGGTGCGGGAGAATTAGAAACAGGAGATAAAGAATGTTGAGGGTCATTTTGTGGACTGGGGACAGGCGGCTGAATTGGATCAGACGGAGCAAAGGCATAACAGTTTCGACAGGGTTGTGTCGATGGACCAAAGTCCGGAAGGGTGGCTGGAGAATAAGATGGAGCCGGTGATGGCACTGCATCATAACTTTGCATTGGAGACGGAGCTGGAGCAGGTGTTGGAGTTGGAGCTGGAGTTGGTGTTGGTGCATGAAGTGAATAAGTTAGATAGGCAGATAGACTGATTTCCTTGACTTTGCCAAAGACAGTATGGTTGAGACCAAGATTCATTGCAGAAGATCCAGAAATTGTTTGAGCTAGTTGTTTCAATCTCTCAGGTGGTAGACTCCCTAGATCTGGTACAACTGAAGCTTGAACAATAACTGGAGGATCTCTTGTTGAGCCAATCTTGTTTGTTACCCGTATATACACATTCTGCATATGGAGAGGGGAAAAAAGAAAGGAAAGATGTATAAATTAGAAAGGAAATATTATTTCCTGAGACTAAACAAATATAGCAAGATGTTGATGGCTTCTGCTTATGAGCATATAACTGTTTCAAAAAGGGAGATACTTGATAAGGCATAAATAACAATTCAGAAACCAAATTTTCAAATATATCTGAGGTATAGACTGCCTAAATATCCATCTGCAAATCAGAAGGTACCAGGCAGTGTACATCTGTTAACATAAAGCTCTCAGAACGAGAATAATTTCAGATTTTTAAGATACGCATTTACAGTTCAGATTTTTTAAAAATAGAATACGAGGTTGGGATATCTATTTTATTAATCATTGTATCTAAATATGAACATCGCAGGTTGTGATCTTGCTGAAGCATGGTTGAAAAAAATCACCTCACATCAAAGCAGCTGTATACCAGTATTTCTCAAGAATCCAACCAGAAATAGCAACTAAAATGTAGTCCAAAGCCAAGATAAATATGAATATACCTCTTCCGGCCTAAGATGCAATCCCAATTTTAGCTGATCCTTCAGCTGCTGAAGATTTTCCTTTATTTCAAAAATCGAGCTATTGAGAGTGAAGTTAAAGAGGTTCTGAGGCATCTGCCAAACCAGAACGGAGCTTTCAGGGACCACAGTGATTCCATCCGGACATTTCAAGATCTCAAATGAAGATGGCTCTCCAAAAATTGAGGTGGTCAATGTTAAATTGTATTGTTGAAGAAACAGATCTATTAAAGATGACTTTAGCACACTCAATGAAACAGGATTTATTGAAGCATTCATCGGATCAGGAAGGAAGCCAAACACCAGGTCAGTCCAGTTTGAAACATTAGCCTGATGCATAGATAGAATGGTGACCTGGGAAAATATTAAGAAATCACTTAAAACTATTATTAATGAAACAGTGCAACTAGTTTGTATAATATAAAAATTGAAACTGACCTTTGACGAGGGGACACCAATCTCTTCATAGACATCATATTCTAGTCTTGCAATGTAGGGGATAAGCTCCGAAACTGGTCTCCTAAGTGTTAAGTATGCTTGAACAGTGGCTGAAATAAACACGAAATATCACTAAAAAGGACTAAGCACGTAAATGGGAAATTAAAGTAGATCTACCCCATAAGGTGTAAGCTACATTATTATTCTTGATTTCTATTTTTCTTTTCTGTGACCATTTAAGAAACAAAAAGCCTTATAAAGATATAAGCTACAACAGATGATATTATCATTTTTGGTCCCTGTATCTGCCACTCCAAGGAGATTCCTACTCAAGAATTTTCTTTCTGACACAAACATGTGGAGAAACAAAGAAGCAGCACTCAACCCCATAGGTACATAAATATTATTAGCTCATGCCACCACTTCTATCCACATGTTTTGCATGACCTACAAGTACTACATACTTCGCCACCATTTATTTTCACTCATTTCGTTTCTATTTTGTATCACAAATAGAAAGCAAACATGCACTTAATTTTTGCTTTTATGTGACCATTTCAGAAGCAAAAGCCTTATAAAGAAAAAGGATAGACAGATGATGCCTGATCAGTTCAAGAAAACCCATCTTGAATAATGGAAGGAAAAAAGGAACTAAGGCCAAAATATGAGCAACAGTATCTCCCAAATCAAATCCCGGTCTAAATCATGCCAATTAAAGGAATAGTATGTAATCATACAAACTTCTGTTGCTAAAGTTTTTTCGAGCCTTAGCACTTTCAGTTTATATAGGGCCTATATGGACATGGCCTTTGCTCACAATGGGGATCAATTTAAACCTTTGCAAATGGGAGTAGTTGTCCACTGAATTCAACAAAAGCAAAAAGAAATTGAACTAGACACCAAATAATATACATTAAGATATTAGATCATGCAATAGCCAATACCCACCCTTTCTCTGTAGGAACCGAAGTTCATTGGATGGCTGATGCCTAAAGTTTTGAGAGGGGCAGATCAGTTATAATCCTGCTTAATACTTCCTCTAATCAAATTTTAAAGACCTCAACCAGCAATTTTGGTTCCTCAACTGCCGTTACCTTGATGTGTGGACAGTTTCATCAGAAGCAGATTAAACCCCAGAAAATTTACAAAAATCCACCGCAATGTATACCAATTAATTCATACAGCAAAAGGATGTAGATCATCAATAGTGCTATTACCTGAATGTTTCAGCTTTGGAGGAAAGAAACCATTTTATTTCCAGCAAACTTTGGATAATAGAAAATCGAATACAAGTTTAAATAGTCATGCTTGTGTGTATATTGTGACATCTGACAAGGATGACTTACTAGGTTGGCCTTAAGGTAATCTTGGCATCTTCTCATGCCAAAATTAAGAAGAAGCACAGGAAATTAACGGGATGGTTTGTCCTACATTTACAGTTCGTAATTTATTGCCAAGACTTAAATTACTCAAAATTTTGAATGGAATAAGGAGAACTCATGTAATTACATCAGCTTCAATGATATCCATAGCGAAATAATCCCTGGCAATAAAGCAAAACTTCAAAGAAAAAGACAATCAATTGCCACTCGAGAGACCCCTACACACAAAGCATAGCAGTGAAGGTAATCAGAAAAATTCGAATAAAAATAAAAATCTAAATAACCAGAAAACCCCGAGTTAAAAAAATTTCTGGAACAGATAAAGTAAACAGAGAACCCCTAAATACAAAGGTGCTTCGTGGAAACCCGTAAGAGAAATCCAAGACTTTGTAAATAATAAATAAATATAATTAATCAGATCATAAACAATTACCACTAAGTTTGATCGAGTCTTTAGCGTCAAACCCAGCTTTCCGATTGTGATGAGGAAGTACCCAAAACACAGCCGACACAAAGATCGCTACACTAAGTATCAAAATCAGTAAACATTTAAAATTAAACTCTTGCGAGATTCTAGCAAGCACCACCGAACATCTATGGCAGAAGAAGGTTCTAGAACCACCATTCTCAGATTGTTGCTGCCGCTGCTGCGCCACTGGTAGTCGTTGATTATTGACTTCCGATCTCCCATTTCCACCACAGCATCGGTTCTTGCGGTGCTTACACTAGTTTTTCTTTCTCTAGAGTTATGTATATGTAAATGGAGAGAAAGAGGGAGAAGGAAAAGGAGGAATCTTGTTTCTCTCTCTAAACGGGGTGGAGACAACTGTGTGTAGTCACAGACAAGTGGTGGCGTTGATGGTGAATATGAAGATGCTATTTGCTACAGTTCAAATGCTTTGCTTCGCTCTGTAATTGTTCAGTGCAATCCTTCTAATTTTGGAAAATACACTCCCAATTTTAGAAAATACAGAATTTGGTAATTAATAGCTTCTCCGTCCGAATTTTCTTTTTAAATCCGTTTTAAAATATAAGTTATTTGAAATATTTAATTTTTTTATATGCTCATATTTAATATTTATTTTTTTATAAATAAAATAAAATTATTAAAGTCGTATAATAATTAATAAATTAAAGTGTATGGTTAGAAATGATCTTAAATTTGTATTTTCAATATCATTAAATGTACATTTCGGTGTTTGATTCTCTTTATGAAAATACATTATACTCTTATCTACTACTGATTTGACAAGTACTTATTTATAACTACAAATTGCAAACTTTTATTAAATCTACACTACTCATTTCACCTTATTATAATTTCGTATTATAATTAATTCAATTTGAATAAATAGATTCAAACAGCCACTTAATCATTTTTATGTGATGGAAACCCACCGAAACGTTTGGTGAAACATACTACAAATTGCTATTAGATTCCTTTCTATTTATTTTTTTTTCCTTTTGGTGACAGATATACTTCTTCTCTATTAAACGATTATGATAGATGGAAATGATTTGTGAAAGTTGATTTTTTTCCCTCCTAGATGTAGGTAACATACAACAATTTGTGCTTTTTTTCCTTTTTTACTAGGGAAAAACCCTTTTTTAAGCAGTGGTGGTAGTAGTGGTGGTGGTGGTGGTGGTATGTGCAGTTTTTATTAGGGCTGTAAGTAAAATCCGTGAAATCGGAAAATCAAGTCGAAATCACTTTTCAAGAACTGGTTTGGTGCCACGGACACGTCGATGAAATAGTTTTAACCCAAACTGGACCGATCAAAAACAGTTTGGTTTACGTTTCAACAATTGAAATCTAATATAAACCGGCCAAACTATTTAGAAAATAAAAAAATAAAAATTAATATTTTTCCTAACAAAAATTATTAGAGAATTTTAAAAAGTTATTAGAAATTTATCTTGATCAAGACAATTTTTATAATTAAATTTAAATGAATGATTAGGTATCTATCATTGAATCAATCAATGGAAACAACCAAATGATTGCTCAATCTCATATTTATATTACACCTCTTTGGAATGGAAATGGGAGATAATTTGATCTAATGACTATAATTAATACTCTAGAATTCTCTATAATAATAATACTATAATAATATTTAAGATATTTATAAAAGATAGGAGTTTTCTTTTGTCTACACGCATATATGTTATTATGCATACATATACATATGTGACACATCTAAATTACAAGCATCCGCACACTTATAGCTTAGACGTGTGTCGCGTAATCACGCAGGCATAATAACATGTCTGCGTGCAAGCAAAATAAAATTTTTGATATAAAGGATTATTTTAAACTAAGTTGTCAAAACATAAATTTTATTTTATATATATGCATTCATGTTATTGTGTTTATATGCATATGTGTCAAACATCTAAACAACAAGCACACATACTTGTAGTCTAAATGTGTACCACATATTACGCGCAGACATAATAACATATCTGCGTAGGCAAGATAAAATTTCTGGTTGCCAGAATATTCCATTTCTTTCTAGTTGTTGAAGGGTGGATTTCGCCAAAACATTATACATGCTCAGTTTCTTGATAAATTTTCCCAAATTACATAATTCACGGGGTAAGATTGTAAATTTAACCCATTTTTTGTAAAAAATTACCTGAATAATTACCTACAAATAGTATATTCCCGTTTTCTTTATCCTTCTAGAAAAATATGAAAACGTATCATGTATACAAAGTTGAAAGAATTTGATACTTAAGATAACAACCTTGATGTGTTTGGTAATAATGAAGTAATTATGTAAGATAAACTATCATGCATATATAAATGGAAGTTTTTTGTTATTAAAAGATTTGAGATTCATCAAAAACCAGAAGAGTACTCAAAATTTGAAGTCGTTAAAAGTATCTTCATATATGCATAAAAATTGTGAAACAAAAAATAAAATAGGAAAAATCGAGAAACTAAGATAACAAGTGCAAAAAGATAACAAATGCAAAAATAAAAATGTCGGAAAAGATGTAACATCCTAAAAATTCCTACAAATTAAGGTAAGCAACAAAATTATTATTTTGAACGAATTACTTGAATATCATTGTAAGATTTCTTGAAAATTAAAAGGTTAGTATTCAATTGACGTTAAAGAAAGAATTTGGTTCCTAATTGACATAAACTAAAGTGTAGTGACTTAATTGACATAAACCGAAGTTTGGTGACTTAACTGAAGGATGAGACAAAGAACAAGGATTTTCCAGACATTTTTTCGCCAAGTGTGCGGTATATGTCACGTCACGTGTCAAGATGTAAATGGCGGAACTCAAATTTTATTAAAAACAATTAAATTCCAACTATTATAAAAAGGGCCTTTGGGTCCTCAAGTTCCCAAAGACCATAAATCGTTCCCTTTCCCTCCAACAACCTCCCAAATTCGTCCAAAGTAATGGAAGGAGGAAAATCTACCCTAAAAACTCATCATAAAACTTATTTATCCTTTAAAAAGGGTCTCTTACCATATATGGAAGGATTATAGCTTGAAAATAGCTTTAATCAAGGTTTTAATGACGTTTTTGTACTTGATATTATTCGAAGAAGATTTGAGGTGAGTAACCGATATTTTGATTCTCTTTCTTCATTCATGAAGTTTTCATAAGTGAGTAACCGGTACCTTGATTCCCTTTCTTTTGTTCATCATATTTTCATAAGATATACATGAATTTTTAATGCATTGTTATGTAAAATTGGTTTAATGCATCGGTATCGCTAGTTAATGCTCTACCCGTTCTAAATTACTCTGTGAAACATGACCCTGCTATGTGGTCTTGGTCATTCTGGCTATGTGATAATCTGTGGCCTTGCTGTGTGGTCTTGGCCAATCTGAATATTTGTGGCCTTGTTGTGTGGTCTTGGCCAATCTGAATATTTGTGGCCTTGTTGTGTGGTCTTGGCCAATCACGTGCTCACCACGGGTAGTGGTTTAACTAGTGATAGAGTCATTTTGTGTATTCAATGACTTTGTGCATCCAAAGGTTTTGTGAAATACATGGCTTTCCTGAAAATGCGTTTTCTTATATGAAAGTGAATCAAGATATTTGGTTATTCACTGAGTAG